>JXSR01S030069.1:56979-68757 GCA_000969725.1 Ophiothrix spiculata | reverse complement strand
ATCCGACCTTTCCGTTGGGGTCAAATTTTCAACTTTGTCCGATTTCAAAGATTAAGGTGTCAAATTGTTTGTCTTGGACCAGCGATCAAAAGTGCCAATGGTGACCCCGTTGTATGACCTTTCCGTTGGGATCCACCCAACAACTGAATGATTAAGTAGACGGTCAATTCAGTAGGCGGTCGATACGCAGGCGAACCATCTTGTATCAAAACTTTTGATTTTACTTTGATTTTATATTTTTTTGTTATAATACTGCTTTCTCGGTTCGCTCATCCTTGCGATTCGCTTCGCTTACCGCTCTTGCGCCCCGGTGCTCGTTTCGCGCCTACAGCGGTCATTTGAGTCGGCATTTTGAAGCGTCTTTGAAAAAACACCTAAAATGAATGAAACCTTTCTTTATTTTCCTACAACTTCCATTTTTTCCTTTATATTTTCATTCATAATTGAAGAGTTGACTTGCAAAACGGCTTGTATCCATTTTGCACTTTTTGAGAAAAGGGCAAAAAACTGCTAGGACATCAAAATGTGTTACACAATTCCTGACAATGATTTCAGTAATTCAGTACGAATATATCTTTAAAAATAAGGTGTAATTTAGACAATTCATCAAATAGTTCCAATTAATTGACTATTGATTTCTTGCTGAAACTGGATGCAAGCCGTTTTGCAGGGAAACTCATCAAATTTCAACTTAGAAACCATCTTCCAAATCTTCCAAATTTTTGCAAAATGTATTTTTCAATTCTTCATTAGGCTATGACGTACTTTGCAAATACCAAATTTCAATTTCAGGTCATGTTTAATAAAAAAAAGTTACCATATATGGGCATTATTCCCTTTTATGCCCAAATATGGTCATACAATATCCATATTTGGGCATAAAAGTAACATTTTCTGGATTTTAACCCACTTAGCGAGATTTTGTCAGCAATTTCTTTAACCAGGATGATGCACAAGTCGAAGGTCTGTAAGAATCTATCAAAAACTCATTTTTGAAAAATGGTCTCTAAGCCGTTTTGCAATTCAGCTCTTCAATTTTCCCTCTTCTTTCTTCCATTTAGCATTTGCTTCTGTTTCATCTTTTCACACAATGATTTTGTTTACAATATAGACCATATCTATAATTGACATACTCCCGCCAGAATTGGACGGGGATCGGAACTCAGAGCGAGAGCAAGTAGTGTATTTATCATACTTGGCCTCGTTCTGAGTTCCGATTCCCCGTCCGGTTCTGTGGATTTACCCCATCAACGGCGGGAGTATGTCAATTATAGATATGGTCTATATAACGACAGTGTACCTGATCCGTGCACCAATACCAAATACCAATCACCATAATCCCCAAGATAGTCCCAGGCCACGGTTGATCTGAATCGACTGGATCTCGCATCATATGAAATGCATCCGTTCTAGGTATACCACAGCTAGTATTTGTGTCATTAACATGGGTACTTGGTATGGCCTGCATGTATTTGACCATCAGTTGTTCATACCCACCAACTTTTTCGTAGCCTGGATAAATAGATAGAAATAAAAAAGAAAGATCATAGTGAAAAGGAGGCATCTCCGAATTTTGCAACCATCTAAGTATTGGACGATATGCTAATCTAAATAATGAAAATAAACTAACAAAAGTTTATATTCAATTTTTAATTGGATTTTATACTATTCCTTGTTGTATTGGCAACCTTCAGGTCTCTTTTAAAGACATATTTATCTGATATTTGATTTATTTTACTTTAGTTGTTTCTTTTTATTCTTATGTGATACCTGTTTTTTCATGTAAAAGCGCTATATAAATGCCTGCATTGTATTGTATTGTATTGTATTGTATCTGAGGGTATTAAATTATTTAGAGAATCCAAGTATATTTTTGCTATCTCGCTCCTTAATTTGTCACACGTAATATTAGAATAAAAATAAACACATCTTACTTATTGCCATTAAAGCGAGTCCGCCAATCACCATAACTGTTGTTTGCAATGTGTCAGTGTAGATAACGGCAGCTAAACCACCTGAAATGCAAATACATTGAGTGCATTTTTTATCAGTAATGAGTAAACCCATCACTCGTCTATCAAAAGTATTCTAATTTTCATTCAAAGTCAAATACAGTAAATACAGCACTTATTAGTTGGGGCTAAAACCATGGATCAGCTGATGGAATTACATGGTGAATTCAACCTCACCTATCAGATAATATAGACACCATTGATTTGTTTACAAGTAATACCGTATTTTACATTAAATATATTTTGAGCATTGAAATTCAAGCCCATATATGGTAATTATTGCACATCAAACACATTTTCATAACTACTCATTTAAATATATAAACATCCTGACTTGAAATGCTTATTTTTCAACCTTATATATTCAGATAAGTATATACAAGCTAAACCTGACATATATTAAAACAATAATTTCAACACTTTAAACTTGGTGAATATGTAACACTAGCACATATAATATTCCTTTTTAAACACCTTTTTGACAATTTTCACTTCCCTGGTTATCTATTACAGCTTACCACTGTGTAGCAACATTTTCTTCCTGCCGCGTTCTGCTTACAGGGGATTAGGTTGTGTTACATCATTGCCACGTTAGGTATTCACAATAATCATTGATTTTCCTAAATAACTCGACCAAATTGGTGTCAGAGGTGGGACGCATACTTAAATGTCCATAACTATAAACCACATAATTTGAATCAGGACCGTTCTCAGACCAGAAGTCTTCCTCAAAGGACCTTCTGGACCTTTGAATCATGAGCCTCAACAGAAAATTGTGGACATCCACTCACAAAAAGCACTCTTAAAAGCTTAAAACTGCTCCGATTTAAATGATTCTTTCACTATTCGATTTGAAAATCATTCTGCTACAGATGTTTAGTCACAAAGACGAAGTCGCTCTTCTATCAAAGCATCTGAGGCTAGTAAATGCCTAAGGAGCTTGTATATACTTATCCGAATTACCCTATATTTACCTGTGATAGTGTAGACACCCGTAACTGCTAGCAAAATGACAATGGAAACATAGATATTCCAATTAAAGGCCTGCTGGATGAATATTGCTCCGGCATAAATATCAACCTTATTGCCATAAAAATAAAAGAAAATAAATACCATGATACATATTGATAAATCATTTACGACTTTACCTTTTTTCACTTATTATAACAAATATTTATAATACTCCTCTATTCAAAAAAAATATCTGGTATCTATTACCCCATATCTACTTATCTACATATCATTGTGGGGAGCTATATAGGGGGAAATATCACAACCTAAGTGCTGATAGGTCTGCTCCTTTGGGTAATTGGCCGCAAACATAAGGCGAAATGCCCGGGCGAAATGGTCCTGGCGATTCCCTTGGTACGGCGTAATAATAATGACCAGCGCTTTGTATGCACTGGAAAAGGCGCAATACAAATGCCGGAATTATTATTATTGTTATTTCATATACCATCCCCAAGGTAATAGGATTTCACATGTTCGTTGCCATATATAGAAACTTCAAACTAAGATAATTTTTGTATAGATTGAAATGACACAAAGGCAATGGGACTCGTTCCATACCCAAACAAATCCCAGATTGCTAAATCTCCTCCTGATCCCTCCGGATCAGAAAATACGATGATATGAAAACTGAATTATAGAAAAAAAAACATTTTTATTTTTGTTGTTCTGAAAAGACTCAAGTTATGATCTAGAAACGCTTAATCTAGAAATGGCCTTTGAACTCGTGTTCTTTGACCTCACTTGACATAATTAAATTGGCCGTAAACTTTTGACCTAAATCCGCATCATTATTACTAGTATATATGAACGGCTACTTCGTGTTGAACAGATCAATTTGTGCATTATTCTGCTGCTTGTCTTGTTTCCTGATGAGAATAAGCAAATGTAAGGGAGTGTCCTTAAAGAGGTTCACAGAGTAGGGGTAGGCTGGGGGTAGGTGTTGAAAATTTTAGTTTTCGCGGCAATGGACGCGTTTAATGTCAACTTCCTGGAGGTCTTGCGTTTTCTACTGTTAGAAAGTCAGCTGATATCAGGAGCAATAGTTGCTGAAATAGGTTATTTCCAATCCTATATGTATGAAGCAAAGCGTGTTGAACAGATCAATCTAAAACTCTACACAATGTGGATAGATATTGAATAATGAGTCTTTCCTTACAATAGACCGTTCATTCTTACCGATATTTTTGTGAAAATATACAAGAATAGAGCCAAGACGGACATTGTGAGCCTCAAGCGCTGGCCACCATATCTCTTCTTTAAATATTCCGGCATGGTGTATACCTATATTAGCAAACAACAAATCAGTAGACTATATATTAAAAACCTACAGTACTAGCATGATCACCATTCTCTAGGCCATGAATTTAGTTTCAGTTATTTAAAAACTGCTTAAAAACACCGATGACTAAATAACTATAAAAAGGTAAAAGTAATACTTAACTTTTTTATAAATAAGGACATACAGTGACATAATTTATTGTTTGTGGCAGATATTCGTGAATAAAGGGTTCATTCATATTTTACGTGTGTAATCGCTTGATTTTACCCGAGGACAGGATGGCGCTCAGTATCGCGAACCCTTTTCACACATACCGTTTTCATGTATAAAATGTAAAAATCCGGGCAAAAATTGACCATAAAACAGTCTTTTCCGTCCTGGTTGTCATATTATTTAATAGCGCCCATAGCTTGTTTATCTGTCTTAAAGTTATCAATCGCACGCGCTACATCCCGCGTTCAGAGCCGACGCGCCGTTGTGCACATGTCGACGCGGAGCGTCGCGCAATTATAACATTTGTTATGCCGCTTATGAATCAACGCTGTTCATGCGTGGCCACGTGACGGCTCTCGACTAATCAAAACCTCGGAAATTACGCAAGTATGTGTGAACCATAGATTTAAAGGGGAGATACCAGGCTTTGTATACCAACCCGTGTAATGGCGTCGTCAGCCATGGAGCTCAAATTGGGGGTATTCGGGTCCACTCGGTGCCCGGCAAAATCAACTCCGAGAGCTGAGACTTGGTTACGCGTAGAGACAACCTGCGCAAATAATAATTTACGCGAATGATACGCCAACCTGCACGCAAAGCGTGTGTGCGTGTTTCAATATTCGCGCATTATGACACGGTGCTATGTCCATCGGCAAGCTGTCGGTCAAACCCGAATACCCCCAATTTTGTCTCCATGCCGGATAAAAATGGCGGACATGTCTGGTATCTCCGCTTTAAATCTATGGTGTGAACGCGTACTCAAAGCTGTGAGCGAAGACACGGACCGTTTTCACCTTGAAAATGTACGTTCGCGTCAGAGACGACTGCGTGATCGCTATGTTCGACGCGTTAACGAATTAAATCCACAACAATAACATATGTATTTTTACACGACAACAAATGGAATATGGCCAATGCTATAACTTTTCAACAATTTTCGGCAACCTTTCAGACAGTTTTTTCAGATTCCAGACCTTGTCAAAGTATGTAACTTCTTTGCGACATTTTTGCATCTTGTCTAATTTTGGCACAAGTATTTGCAACCTTGGAATGAATACGCCAGAATAAGAACATCCCAACTCCAACATGTTCAATAGCTCCCTTCTGTTAATTATATTTATAAAATATAAATGCATAAACATTTCTGAAAATGCTTTCACATCACTAAAATAGCATTTCCTTGTCAATATCTATCATATTGTCATATTTGACCTTGTAGTTGACTTGTTTAGACATTGTTAGATAATTGTTATAGTGCATAGTTGCTATATTTAAACAGCCATAATAAGAACATCCCAACTCCGTGAGCTCCCCTCTGCAACTATATGCTAGGAAAATTATCTAACAATGTCTAAAAAAGTCAACTTCAAGATTAAATGTGACACTATGATTGGGATAAAGAAGTGGAAATGCTTTCTAGTGATTTGAAAGCATTTTCAGGGATTTATATGCATTTATATTTACATAACTTAACAGAAGGGAGTTATTGCAGTTGGGATGTTCTTATTCTGGACGTATTCAATTGGTAATAGTCCATCTGAATGTTGTTCTTATTGGAAATCTTACACACTTAAAAATATTGACGCAACACCTAGGCAAAAAGGGAATGTGGTCGGCAGTATAGTAATATCTTGGTATACAGCAAAGGGTTAGTAATGTTTTTTCAACAATTCAATTCTATGTTTACATGTTTTAGCAAGACAAAAGTGGCCAAAAGTAATGGATGGAAAAAAATGAAATGAGTGATTAGTAAATATTTAAGATTTACCCAACAGTAAACCATGTTCTGTTTTTACCCAAGTTGGGTTGTATATTACTCATTTCTAAGAGTGTATTCTATTTCTACTTACCCCAGCTGACACATACACTGGCAGAAAAATCCAGCCCAAGAATATGATCGCAAACGTAGCCTGGGTTTTAAAGAAAATAAATAAATAAATGAATGAATTAATTAATTAATAAAAACATCCATTATCAAATCTTGCATCAGTTAATGATTACTCGAATAAAATTTATCAAAATTACAGAAAACAATTGTTTCAACTTGAAAAAACTTATTTACATTAGCTATCAATAATATACATTATACAATTATGTTATCACCATCCATTTGAGTTCAGTTTTTAGTTTAGTCATTGATACACCGCACTATATTTTGTTGAGTAAACTGCAAATAGTTCTTTTCTGGTAAAAACAAATCTACTAACACTAACGAGGTTTTACTACGTTAAGTAAACTGCACTGGCTATGAGCAAGGGTAATAAAAGAAATGATTTGCTTTTACTTGATTGCAAAGACCCTGGGGTTCTACTCTAGGAACGTGCCCCTGGGGACGTGCCGCAAATTCGGGCTCTCTGGTATTTCAAATTCAATCAATCATTTTCCTTCGCAAAAATTTGTATTTTGATGGGTTTCCTTTTCAAAATTTTGCAATTTTGCAAATTTGCGCCTGCGCCACGTGAGTAAATTTGACTCAAAATGAATGGGGACCCATTTCTTGAAAATTTGTATTTGTATGAGTTGCATTTCAAATTTCCCAGTGACACGTCCCTATTGGTCCATTGAAGTATTGCAAGAAAGCTCCAAACAGATACTTTACTTTGTTTGTTTGTTTCATTTTATTACATAATGCATCGTGGCCCTGAGGCCAAATTACACATCATTTACATATAAAATACTATAAATTAAATACACTGACAAATATACAAAATTACTGAACAAGCAAAATGTTAAGATACAGATATAATAATTTACAAGAATCAAAGATTAAGATATATAAAAAACAAGAGATATAAAAACACGCTGATGCAAAAAAAATAATAATGGGAATATTGCACCTTATGATGTTCTGGCTTACTCACTCCTTAAACATCTATACCATAGTACTCACTCACATCACACATTTACACACACACTTAATCTCAATTTAAAGCTCGTACATGATCACTCAGTCACAACCACTTTGCACCAGGGCCATATTGCACAAAGATAAAAAAATATTTAAAATTCAAGCTGCCGCATAAAGTATACAAAAAAATTAAAATTTGTTGTTCAATAAGTCAATGAAATACGGAATTGCACTCTTTCTGAACCGCTCTGTTCTACATGGCAAAAGGGAGATCGAGTTTGAGTTGCGCAGTTCTCTGCCATGTACAGAACGCCTTGAAGGAGGGATAAGAGAGCTTGTACGGTTACTGTTGGGCAGGGATTTGATACAAAAAGGAAATAAGCAATCCAGCCCAGCCTGGCTAACACTAATACACTTGGTGTACAGTATAAGAGTTATCCAGGGCTTGGTTGTATACGAATTCTGCACACAATGTATCCCTACTGCATCACCAATATTGAAATGCCATGTAATAGTATTTCTTTACAAACTTACCATAAATTCATATGCAGCTACAGCAATCCCCGATGCTGCTCCTGTACCCGCAAGACCAATGAAATGCCCCGTACCAATGTTACTGGCAAAAAGTGAAGCACCAACCTGCAGCACACAGAGGAGTGTTCAGTTTAATTAAATCGTTCTAGATTATCTTCACTTCTAAAACGTCTAACCAACTGTCATAGTAATAAAGTAATAGTAAAATGGTACACTGTTAAAACATTCGGTAATTAACATTGGTCATTCCAACTCTATGGCAATTCGTATTAGGACATAAGTCATTAACTGGTCATATTTTTTGTTTCACACAAATACATTGGTAAAACCATGCCAATTTGTATTCAACGGATCGTAACTCTGAATATATACACTTAAAACCTACAAAGTTAGATATTGCTGGAAAGCTTACTTTCCGAGGATTTCAATTTTAACTAAAAAAGTCTAATTTTTAGGGATGGGTAAAAATTATACAGGGTACAAAATAAAATAAAAGTGCATTTTGGTCAACCAACTTGGCACAATGAGATTTTGTTGGGGAAAGGTGTATCCAGATGACACAAACATTATTTGAAGGATGTAATGATAGCCTTCCATAAAATAATTCGTTTGGTGACCAATCTCATTGTGGTCAAAATATTGAGGATGGTCAAAATCTATGAAACGACTCATTAATTTTTGGGACATGTATCGGTCAAAAGTTTTTTCATGCATACACTACCTAAAAATTAATCACATAATTGGATTCCTCGGCAAATTTTCTTTTGAAAAATGTATAACTTTTACCATTTACGTCGACTCGGTCAAAAGATATGTCGTTTTAAAGTTTTCGAGTGTAAATGCATGTTTTGTACAGTAATGTATAGAGAAAATTACCCACATATAAGGCATTAAGAAAGTACAAAATTTGGATGACATGTCAATATTCGACACATGCTTTAGAATTATACATACCTCATTGAAGTATATTCAAACAATTATGATCCCAGCATTTTTATTTTTAATAATACATGTGTTTATAAATCATAACTTTCGTACACTTTTGCATGTAATCCTATGGGCGCCACCCCCACCGGCGCCACCCCCACCGACTCCACCCTTGACCCACTCGACATTTTGGTCAATTACTTCACTATTGCTAAACCTGTGACTTTAATTTTTTTTTCATTTAGTACCTGGATAAATTATCTTTAATATGATACCAAA
The DNA here is from genome assembly GCA_000969725.1 of Ophiothrix spiculata. NCBI lineage: Eukaryota > Metazoa > Echinodermata > Ophiuroidea > Amphilepidida > Ophiotrichidae > Ophiothrix > Ophiothrix spiculata. Next base: position 59,654 of record JXSR01S030069.1, on the reverse strand, counting down.
AGTGTTATGGTTCGGTGACAACTTCTATCAAAAATAAAGACATTTGTCATGATTTTAATGATTTCTTGAAACGGCTCCACCTTATTTGATATACCTATTCGTGACTTGGGTCCATTAGTGCAATTTCATTATTGTGGTACCCAACAGTTTAGTTGGTTTGTTATAGTAACAATACTGGGTAATGTTGAATAGCTTGTTTAGTGGAGGGAGAATTCATAAAGCCTTATATATGTTTTTGTGCTGACTCAAGAAGTGTTAAAAACCCACCCTCCACTCCTGTAGTTATGGCAATGGCGTAAAACCTTACGTTTATTTCTTTTTTATAAGTTTTTGGCCATCACAAAAAGTCTTATACTTCCTCAAAGACAGTTACAAAAATCCAATGTCTATATGATATGCTTAAGTTCATATATTGGAAAAAATCTAAATGTCGTTGTTTAGTAACCAGAAAATTCTATACAGATATTTATTTGAATAAATATGAACACGGCCGCAATGTTAGTCTGGGATATCTACATCCAAATTGGTTTTCAGATCTGGGCTGTGTTGTAATATATCTTAATATGTATGTTAAGACTCTGTGTTAATAATTCAGATCTCGACTGTGCATTCTTGCTTCGGAAGGTTTGCTATATTTTCTGTTAGACTGAGCTGTCTACATCTGCTGATATTCGCTGGAAGACTGTGCTGTCTACAGCTTCTATATATTAGGATTTTGCTGTCCTGCATCTGCTTATACCGTATTCTGCTTATATTCGCTGGCAGACTGTGCAGTCTACAGCTGCTATCAGGACTGCGCTGTCCTACAACTGCTTTATTCTCTGCTTCTATTCGCTGGTAGACTGTGCTGTCTACAGCTGCTATCAGGACTGAGCTGTCCTACAGCTAATTTATTTTCTGCTTCTATTCGCTGGTAGACTGTGTTGTCTACAGCTGCTATCATGATTGTGCTGTCCTTCATCTGATGGTTTCTCAGCTATTATCAATTTATAATTATCTAATATTTATAACTCTGGAATACATTTTAGATCAATATTGTGCTATCTTGCACCTTATATACTTTGATACCCTCATCAGCAAACTATTAATCGATATAAAGGTTGATTTTGAATGTACCACAAAGCTAGAATCCTAGAAGCTCCTAGACTGGTTCTGTCTGGGAATCTTTCTCAGAACGATACAAAGGTATTCTATTGCTAAAATTATCTGATATTTATATGGCTATGATGAATTTTTTTGCTATAAGACAATTCAAAAAATATACCACAACCAATTATCAATACTACCCTTTTCAGCCTCAAATGGCATTACCATTCCTTCGTAGTAGATTTCAACCTTTCAAATGATCATGTTCAACCTTTCTGTCTTTCGACTGATCATGACTTCAAGGAAGTTGAAGTTACAACATGGTATACACATAAGAATACTGTTGTTATTTAGTATAGGCCCTAATATATCGCAACACAAACGTATCATTGCTGATCTTAGTGTTGCTGTTGTTGTTAATTGTTCTTGTTTGATTGATTGATTGATTCGATTGTTCACCTTACCGGAAACCACAGCATGGTTCGTCCCGCCAAAAAATAACCTTCTGCATTGCTCCGATGAGATTTATACATAGACTGAAAACAAACAAACAAACACACAAACAAATAAAATAATTAACAATCAAAACTCACTGGTGCCTGTCAAGAGACATTTTATTTGTAAATCCTACAATTTATAATAGCAAGTTCTTATTTTACAAAGTACTTGCTATAATAAATTTATTAGCATTTTGTTTGATTGACTCGGGAGCCACAGTAGTTACACAAATTCCCAACATTTGAATACATGTGGTACCAAAATAGTTTCGGTTGTGTACAATTAGCAAAGCTATATGATGGGCACAGTTACTTTTCTGACGGCCTTACGACCGGTTTGTATGAAATTTGAACAGTCTGCAGTGTGTTCTACAAAAACCTTACAATCTTTGCGTGTATTTTTTTAGGTTTACCGGATAGTTAAAAAATATGTTAAAGTGTTGAAGAGTTATGTTCTCATCCAGGTCATCAACATATATCTGATTCATGCACTTCGTGACGTCACTAGCTGTCTGTCACGCGTAACCAATTCCAAGAATCAGATGTCTGACGTTGAAGACCATTGGTAATGGCAGTGTCGCACAGAAAGTAAGATCCCGTTATAGATTTATGTACTTCATACATGTTAAAGTGTTATTTCTTAGTCTATGAAATTAACTTTAAGATACTATTTCTACATTTCAATCGGTAAGCTAGAACAAAACTTATGTTTATCAAATATTTAGATGCAAGTTTCCTACTCCAATTTCACGATTTTTAAAGTTTCCTTTGAAAACAGTGTCTTTTTTCTCATATAGACACATTCCTGCTTTATAAAAAATAATGAAATTGGGCCCGACAAATTTATATTCAACAGTTTGATAAAGCATAAATTTTGTTTAAGATTGCCGAATGAGATGTAACATATAACATGAATAGTATCTTAAAAGTTCATATCATGGGCTATGGAATATGACATCTTTACACATTTTTTTTAACTATCCGGTAAAGCCAAGACCTCAAAGATTGAAAAGTGTTTTGGGCCCGGAGGCCACTCAAGTATAATGTTGCAGGCATAGCGTGACCATAGATTTTCAAAACACCCCTTAAAGG
>JXSR01S030068.1:19074-30914 GCA_000969725.1 Ophiothrix spiculata | reverse complement strand
TGCAAGCAGAACCTGAGTGTATCGTCTCGTTGATTTCACATGGATTGAGCCATACCTAAATGGAATTAGTCTACCGAAAACAAAACCTCTTAAAAACTAGTGTCACTTGACAAATCAAGTGACAAATTTTTATTCTTGCATTACAATGTATTTTTTATGCATGACAAATTATGTTTTTCTCATGACAAACTCATTTTTCAGCATGACTAATTGTCATAAGAAAGTCGTCATACTAGACCGTTTTTAATGACTAATTATAATTCGTCGTTCAATACTTGTATGACGAATTATAATTCGTCGAATAAAACGCCACGCCACTTCTTGAAGGTACGGAAACCCGTTATATACGTTAACGTTCGTCATGCAAATTCGTCAGCCCTCAGGTATGGTTAGTCGTGCTCAAAGAAGTTTGTCAACATAGCTTGTCATGCCTACATTAGGTTGTCTTGACCTTAGCTCATGACAGTGTGCATTTGTCAATTAACGAAAAGTAGATTTGTCAATCGTTGAAACTCGTCCTTCACAGATTTGTAATTCGTACAGTTACAAAAATAATTGGGTCCTGCACTTGTTTTCGTTTGTCATGCGCCCGCAAATATCGTCAAGCGACGAATAAGGGGAAATTCACTTGCATGACTAATTTATAACCCCTGTTTGACGACTTTTCCACCAAGATTGACGAAATATTTTTTTCAGTGAAGGCTGTGGTTTAGATTGATAATGAGTGTAAGGGTAAGGACCATGTAGTACGGATAAAGGAAGTTTGACAGACATGCAGTCTAAGTCTAGTCAAGAAGCTTAGTAGGTGCCGAATAGAATTTTTTTATTCAGCGAGTCATAGCAAGCTAGGTAATGAGCAGGAGAGTTGTCCTAATCTTAAGGATTTTTTATATAGGTGTCAGAAAGTAGCTTTATGGTTATGTTGGATGAAGGAAGTTTGGATATATGAAATTTGACAGATAGTCTAAGTCTAGTCAAGAAGCTTGGATACAGTTCCAAAACTAAATCAAAAGCCAATTAGTGTCCTTAATGTTGATGGAGTACTAGAATCTGATACCCACTCAGTTAGTAATCATGTGAATATTTTTTACCAGCATTGCTAATGGTTTGACAAACAAATTACCCGAAGCTGAAAATAACTATGGAATAGTATCAGTCCATCTTGAGAGGTTTTGTCAGAGTAAGGGTGTTATAGATTACAGCTTTGAATTGGAAAGTGTTGATGAAGACATCAAAAACCTAGACAATATTACTACCCGATTCCTGGAATATGGTGCCAGGCAACGTATTCTCTATATCAATTAGGCCTGCTACTGTTCCACAAGATCTCAAACTCTCTTTATAAAAAGGGTAATCGTTTAGAGTTGATAAAATTATAGACCCGTAGTCTTTTTAAGCTTAGTCTCAAAAATTCTTGAAAAATCAGTTTATGTTCAGCTTCAAAATTATAACATCTATGAATTTCAATCCCGTTTTCGCCCTTCTTATTCCACCGTTCTTAACTTGACAAAGTATATTTTGTTGGAATGCTTCTGTTGGATATAAGAAAAGTATTTGACAGTGTTAACCATGACATTTTCATTAGCAAGCTCGAGACGATGGGCATCAAATCACTACTTTCTAAATCACTAAAGACTACTTCGAAAAAATGACTCTTTTTCGCCTAAACCTCATCATTTCATTTCGACTGGTTTCAAATTTTGACAGATTGTAGGCTTGATACTTCTAATTGAATTACAAACAATATCTTATAAATATGCTGTGTTGATTTTGAATGATTATGTAACAAACCCGATTGTTTTGCCCGAAAATCCGGACGTGAATTACGACTCTGAGTTCGCCCTGTTTGAGCTGTGAATTGCCTGTTTTAAGTATCTACATTATCTACTTTTATTTTGTGTGATATACGCATTCGCATAATTTGCTTACAAATTGAGCATTCCAGTAAGGCAAACATTTCAATTTTTATTTAGTTCACGATCTCAACGCTGCCTTGATAGCTCAGCCATAATCCATGGTTCGAGTCCCCGCAAATGCTGCAGTGGAATTTTTTATATTTTCATGATTAAAAAATAGTTAGGATTCAACTTTTCCTGAGCAGATGGATTCTCTTTACCCTTAAGTTTTATTTTGAATCATATTTTAATATTAATTAAAAAAGGCAGTGACTCAAACTTTTAGTGCCTTTTTCCCGAAACGCCAAAATTGGAGTTACGTGGTTCTGCCATATCACGGCCGCGAAGTATATCTACAGCTTTAGTATCCGATATTGATTAGAAGACCGATTAGAGTTATGTCAGGCGTATACCGCCCTGGAAGCTTCTCCCTTTATTTCCCTACATGTAGATGTGCTAATTTACCCAATATATTTCCATTGACTAGTGACGCTTGCCCTGGGAATGCCCGGGGCGCAGCGGGGACCTCGCACTTTTAAGTCTTGGGCTGATGATATCAGCTGCACCCGTTGTATCATGATTTATGCAATGTCATGATTGTCAGAGCAAGAAAATGTCCAAAATTGATTTCATGATGTTGCACTATGGTTTACTTCATTTGAGATCATAATAGCACACCTCAGCCACCCATAAATATCAGCAAATCATACCCTGGAATTATGATTAATACAATCCCATCATTTATAGCCAGTTCTGAATATTTTGTCGCACCATTACCCGGTGTAATACAATTCATATTTAATGATGCGAATCATTTAATGAGTCACTTTACTCTGTAGACTCTTTGCAGCTGAGGCTAACAGAAGCTGGCACGACGTTATAATCACTGCGCATAAAAAGTCCGTGTTAGAGAATAAGCGTCAACCTTGGTGAATAAATTACGAAGTCTGTTGCTCATGGCCCGAAGTTTTCCGTATTTTCACGATAAGACCACATGGAATCTAATCGAAAATAAACGAACCGACATGCATATAAAAGAGGCAAAATTCTCAAAATTTCCTCAGTGCAACATAATTTTAAGGGCTTTAATTGAAAACAGATATAATGTTCTTCCGAGAATATATGAATACAAATTGATGCACAGTCTAAATGTTGACATTTATTCGGATAAATTTGCCTTACAAAACGAGGAAATGGCGAAACTATACCACTAAGGAGAAAGGAAATATAAAGCAACCTTTGTGAAGTGGCATTAGTTTTAAAACGTATTATAGATGAATTATTTAGTTTAAAGTTCTACAAACTAAATTAAGTCATTTTATCAGCATTTGATGCTTTAGTTTGTTCGTGAAAAAATACAACATGAAAAATCCATCCGTCGGTATATTTCGGTACTGAAACCGAAAGTTGCTTCAACACAAAAATTGCCTAAAATATAGCATTAAAAACCGCGAAAAACGATTCTAGATATTAACCTTCCAGGGCGGTATATGTCAGGCCCTTGACACTTTATCCCCATATAATCCATAGCTCATTTGATTACCATTTCTCAATAGTCGCTGGTTAACGTTTCTTTACAGATCATGTGATCAGTAGCTCCAATTAACGAGGACACGCAAAGAATAATACTGCTCAAACATCGATAAAATCGTGACACCGTCCTTTGTTAATCAGGTACAAAGTGTGCAACATATCTTCATTTTGTGACCTCGTTTTTGTCCACATATTTATTACGTTACATGTTACGTAATTTGGCCATGTTTTGAACTCAGTCAGTGTCATCTCTGTTACTCTGTGGTTATGTGTTAGATTACAAGATAACAAAGACTTGTTTCACAAAATATTTGGTAGATCAAACACAACCATTTGAAGTGCATTGTTCCAATAGCAACAAAACAGTTTCAATTACCCCGTCGATATTGATCTAATTATAATGACTGTTAGCCCTGTGATTGGTTACACCTCTGCCGCGCCCCTTTTATGATGTCATCAATACCGTACTCTAAATGTGCAATGCAAACCCATAGAAAAAATAATGGTAAATTTATGTTTACAAGTTTAGGAAAACTTTAATTCAATGCTTTATAAACTTAGTCATATATTCTTGTTGAAACTATGAAGGATCATATTGACTGAAAAAACTGTAAATTAACATGATCGAATTAGCTGAAAATGTTGATTTTTAGAGGCGTTTGACTATCGTTTTACATTTTGCACAAAATACCACAGATGCCTAGTAAAAATCCATTAAAATTTGCCTTTTCTGGTATTTTAATTCCGGATTTGAGCTGCACATATGATCATTAATAGTCTGTAGATAACATTGGTAACCAACTAAAAAGGTTGAAAACAATGGTTTTTCTAATCCAAGCGATATGCTTTCTGTATACAACATAATTGTTGACCATTGTTCTTTGGATTCTATCCCGGGAATCTATCGTTGTGTGTTGAAGTATCATACGACTTTTCTATTGAGTACATGCTGGGACCATAAAACCTACGATGGTGTTGAGTACATGTGCTCTGATGTGCTCTGCTAATAATTGCCGTGACCTCGGCTATTTATAAAATGTTGAATAAGGTCAATAGATATATTGGGATTTCAAATCGTTGTGCAAACAGAACTATAATTTGACCTTAAGTAGTAAGTTTCCCATATTTTATATTAAAAGACCTAAAACATATTCACTTTTATTACTGATAGTCTTACAAATTCTTACCAGGTTCCTTTGTTCGCAGTTGTGTTTCAATTTTTTTGACCTCTGCATAAAGATCAGGTCTTTCTTCTTCAAGTGCATTCATGAATATGTCATATGACGAGGCAGAAGACTCATTAAGTGCATCTATCATTTTGTCTACTTTGTCGGAACTGGTAATTTTGTGTTTAATCGTAGCTACTTGATCCTGCTTCAATGCTCCCTCTGCTAGCAATGTTCGCAGAATATCATGTGGGTTCAGACTGCCACACAGGAGACCTCTAGACTTGTTTAGTATTTTTCTAATTGTTGCCAAACTTGTAAAAAGAAAAAAAAAAACAATATAGGCACACATATTTTAGATCAAAACGCAATGTTTGGTGTGTGTTTTTGTAGATGTGTGACGATGATATTTCAGCACAACTTTATACAAACGAATAACACAAGCAAGTCTTTCCGGAGAAAGGATTTTACCATCTATTTTTTCGCAATATAAAAACATTGTTTTAAAACAACTGTCCAAAAGAAAAATCCCTTTTGCATAATGTATGGTAATTTAGACTGAAGGAAGGATAGCCCAACAAAGGCGAGTGTGGGAGTTGTTGATTTTAAAGGAAATATAAAGTAGTCCTTTTAATGTGCGGCAATTTGATATTTTGAACTCATTAACCGACTCATACGGTTAAATTTTTAATTCCGACTTATTATTCGCAAATATAATTATTTTTAATTTGTTTCCCAATTTGGGAGGTACTTTATGACGTAACATTTACGTGACACCTCGCCAAATTGTAATGTTTTTTGTTTGAAGATAGTGGAGGAAAAACTTTACACTATGAGTTTGAGATATTTATGTTTTTTTCAAATTCAATCATCACTTATACCAACCCATCACCATGTAGGCCTAGACTACTTACTCTTTCTTCACTGTACTGGCCATGATTTATTTCCAAAAACAATGGAATATTCCCGTAAAGCTTAACAATCACTACAGAATAAAAAACAGGGAACTTTTTTTTATATTGAGCCTTAATCTTATTCCCAAATCAGAAATTGCTAATATGCTGTTACATTATATTGATATATCTGCATAGTGAATTATATAATTATATATTACGTTTAGTGATATTATAGAATAATATCATTGACATGACCTTATTTGGTTTTAGAAAGGTATCAATACATAGGAAATACATCTTACGTTTAGATATGCCCCTTTTGAGAATTTCTTCCACCAAGATATAATCATGTGTAAATAATGATCCTGTTCAAGCCTTCCGTCACGTTTTCACATATACAAAATGGCGCTTTTTGGTTAGGCTAACAATAAATCCAAACTAAAATGCTGACATGAACAAACGAAAGAAAGTTCAAAGTACGTGATGGGATCAATGACCTTTTTAAATATTCAAGTTTTACTTTCGTTTTCAATCCGGTCTTGTTGTATTGCCGTATAAAACAGTTACAAATTATGTGGAGTATCAGAAATTACCGAGTGAAAATACCATATAGGCCTATAGTATATTTTACAGAACTAATGCTCTATGGAGGAAAAAAGAAAGAACACAAATCACATATTTAATACATTTATAAATTAGGGACGGCTTCAAAACTCAACCGGCGGTCGTTTGTCGGTTTTGAGCGGTTCTGGGTAGTCGGCTATAGTTGATTCCGGTTAAACCGCCCAGAACTGCCCAGATACGGCGGGCAACCACCGGTTGAGATTTAGTAAGGCGCTACTACGTTTTATTGCCAATAGATTTTTTCATTGAGATTCAATGTTTGGCCAATAGATTCAAGCGTTGAGAGCTAGCGTCGACACTATTCCAGTTTCAATAAAACGTAGTTAAGCCTAAATATACTTTAAAAGCAAATATGTACCAATAACGAAAGTGAATTGACATTGACAAAGATATGTCATTCAGTATTCTCTATTTCAAATACTAAAAATGGCTGAATATGAATAATTAAAAAGCGTATGCAGCGCACAGTAAAACTTACATTTTACCTACCCGTTGGTGTACTTTGCATAACTTAGGTCAACACTGCCTTTATTTTGATTCAATGATGAAACACATTCGTTGATTTCATTCATACAGTTCGACAGCTTGTAAAATTCAATAACAATACAAGTTCATATGTTAAAATACTGTCATGACATTTAGCGTGACATTATGTGGGTTACGCTTACTTAGAAAATACATTGGAAACTTTGATGTGGTATTAAACAAAGTTAATAGACCAGGATCTTAACACACATGGCAATGATTTTATTCTTTACTGGTTATTTGCAATGTTGATCGATACGATTTGGAGAAATATTTTTAAATTCTTGATTTTTTCCCTTTGTTTTAGTTGTTGTTATTTTTTGAATAGTTAAGACTTTGTAAACCTTTCTTTAACGGGCCTTATGTTATGAAATGGGCGATATATGAACAATAATTACGAACTCCCATTATAGATGTCATACAATGAGCCTTTTTTCCTCAAACAATCCTCCTAAATGTCAACTTCATACTGTGGTGCTTCATGTTTTGATTTAGCATCAATTATTTGCCTTTTTTATGTTTATATGAAATATAAAACGTTTTTATTGCAAATCTATGAGCTATTGAAGATTGATTTTATACGTTGTTTGTTTTTTTATTAGAGAGATTGCGATTACCACGTTTCACGGGACGGGGTACAAAAACGTGAGCATTTTTAACTCACGTTTACGTAACGGTTCACGCCTACGCGCAATACCATAGATTGCCTATTTATATTTGATTATGTCGCCCTCTAAGCAAAGAGTTTTCGATTCATTCAACGATTGCCTATTGTGAATGTTTCATGATGTCGCCCCCTCTCATATTGGTCATGATCATAGATGTATCTGATCGAGGGCGTAAATTCTTAAGCTTAAGAAATGATATGCATCGTTATGATATCTATGAATGGTTTGCTAATTTTCAATAGAACTCACGTACGTATTGAACGAATAGCCACGTAAAAAGACTCACTTCAAACGGTTATTTCAACATGTGTTGCTGCTATTCACGTATTATTGATCGTTCACGTTCAGGGTATTGGCTTTCGCAAGCAGATGTGTAGAACTTAAAACTTTGACATAGAAGTCAATGCACAATCAGTAAATCCCTACTTACGGGTGTGTAAGTGCGAAGTTTGCAACCCGTAATCTTTACAACCAAACGCAATAAAACTTCGATAAGTGCTGGATATGTATGTCTGTACATTATTCTTGCATGTGTTCATCTGATTTTGATAAAGCTTTTATTTAAAACAATAGGGGACATCGATTAAGTGATTAGTATTCACGTAACAGTGTACGTTAAATTCTGCAATACACGGTGTGCTGTACTGTTCAAGCAGGTAATGGTTGGCTAAATTTCAATAGAACTCACGTTTACGTTCGCGTCTGCGTTCGCGTTCTGGATGATCGCAAACCCTCCATTGTTTTCCAAAACGCACTTGCTTCAAGCGATGCCATTCAACATTCAGGTCCGAGAAATTTGGCTTATAAAATTCTAAATAACGAAATGTCATCGGTTATTTGCAGAAGGGCAATGATAATTCTAACATACCCTGCAAGTTTTAGCCTCATAGCATGGTACATTTTTCAAAATGGCGACTTAACAACGTTGAAGGCCTACACTAACTCCACCTTCGGTGGTATTCCCCACCCCTACTTTTTTCATCAAAATGACCGCAAATGATGTTAAAAGAGATTACCCAAATGCCTGAGGTACGTTGCTTTTGCGTTTTTATGCTGCGGGGAAAAACCTATAGGGGGTTAATCTTATTTTTTAATATACAGGAATTATTTGAAAAATCCAATTTTAACAAGTCCCTTAGATTTAAAATTAGTCTAAGGGATTAAGTGAGAATGCCACATCGTACTTATGTTTTCAACATTGAATGGCACTCGCACGCACGTATAACGTGCGTGTAGGTAAGGATATCGAACGTGTATGTACGTTCTCCGTACGATCACGTGGCAATCGCAGGAAGTTCATATAGTTGCATGCACGCTGTAAGCACCGACAACGCACCGACAACGTGCGCAACGTACGATGCACGCACCGACCACAGTCAAGTGTGGTTTGCACAAAACGCATGTACATCGTGCGCAAATCACACGAACGACGTGCGTGACGTACGACCTCAATACGTTTGCTACGTCCACTCTGCGGTTTTAGAAAAAACGTAGAATACCATTTTTTAAAAAATACGGTATTCTACCGGAATCTAGCTGCCAGTAAAATACCGTATTTTTACAGATTTTGCCGTTTTCTCTCAATAATACGATAAATTGACGTATTGTAACAGAATCTTACAATATAATTACAAGAAACTGTTTAAATACATCATCACGTTTATTTTTATGGTTGTACTCAGATTACGGGCAACGTAAAATTACGGTTATTTCTAACAGTGTCTCTATAACGGTGTATCAGTTAAGACATCCAACCGTCTCCAGTTGCTGCAGAATAAGGCTGCTCGCTTGATCTACATGAAGCCTAAGCGCACACATACATCTCCTCTTCTGTCTGATCTCCATTGGCTCCGCATCTCACAGCGTATTCAATTCAAGACTCTCGTTTTAACCTACAAGGGGCTGCACAACGAAGCCCCACAATATATATCGGACTTACTTCACACTCGTTCGCATCACAATATTCGTGCCTCGCGTTATACAACTCTTAATGTTCCCAGGACTAATAAATCTTCAAGAAACTGTTGAAATATCATTTATTCACTTAATTAATTTGTTTTTGCATTTCATGTACTCTGCTGGTATGTCATATTTTGTTCTGTGTATATACTGTTGTTCTTGTTGCGCTTTGCAACCCAGGGAAAAGGCGCGTTATAAATGCGTGTTTATTATTATTGTAACTCCGCTAAATTAAATCCGATTTTCACCAAAATTGGCTTAAAATGTGTGTAAATTTACTATCTTTCATAATCTTATAGTTACTTATAACCTAAGCATAATTTTGTTTTTCAAGTTTTCTTTTTTGTCAATGTTTTGAAGGCCTATATCTCGAAAGTAGAAAAAGCGCAAACATGCAAATTTTGAACGGTCATAACTCAAAACGAAATGTCTGATTTGCACGAAATTTTGAACATATATAGAAAAGGGCAGTATGAAGCCTCTTTTAAAGAAAAATGTTCCAAATTTGAATTTAATTGGACTATTCGTTCAAGAGTTACCACTGTTTAAGTGTTTAGCCAATCAGAGGCCCTGTATGGTTACCATAGCAACCAGAACAAAATAATACCTTTGATTCTGAATCTTTGCGATATGGGCTACAATATGGTATATAACACTTATGGGTAAAGTTTCGGAAAAAGTCTGAAAAGTGATCACAAAGGTACATGGTATTTAGGGTAGACCCCCCCCAATGCATTTTTTAGCACTTCAATTTAAATTTTCCACACCCCACATCCCCCCTCCCCCGTTGATAACAAATGTTACAAAAAATACGTTGGTTAAGATTTTTCTGGAATATACAAACATTAAAATATTTTAATTTTTAAACTTAATTCGTTAGTCTATTTCAAATGTTTTGTAACAATGGTGGACATAAATTCACAATGAAACAGAACAAGGGCACACGCCACAAAATTAATACTTAAAGGGCAATACAGACCTTACTATTCACTCAAATACAGACTTATCCACTTACATACATTTAGAAACCGCTCACATTGACAACATCAATAATATGTCAATACCAAACTTCTATCAGGTGTCACTTTCTAGTAAAATAATTTACAATTCAAAAATATAAATAACACTCTTGGGCTTTCCTATCTGTCTGGAATCTCACTTTCTAGGACGAAATTTTGAAATTGAATACTAATGTAATTGAAAACTATAATTTTATTTTATTTTGTAACGTTGTATGTAATTTTCTGTAACCCAGCAACGGATAACTAAATCCAAATAAAAGTATATCTCTAAAAGCGGATTTACATACTGAACATGATAGTGAGGTCTTTTTTTGACAACAATGTGTAATTCTGGCCCTAATTCTGGTCCAGAAAATCATGTTTTTGGCCCAATAATTTACGGGGAAGCTAACTAAATTTTGTTTTGGTAAAATTTCGAGCCATAATACTTATCTAGAAAGTAATATCTATCTATATCAGTTTTTGAGATGTTGTCAAAAATTGGTCAAAACATGTAAACAAAAATCCACCGCTGTGTAAGGTCCATACGATGCAGACATTTTTTAAAATGGTAAGTTGTTAGAGGTGGCAATACATCGACCTTAGAATGCACCTCGATTTTTTCATTAAAATGACTGCAAGGGATGTAAAAGATATAACTTACGTGCACAGGAGCATTCTGCTTTGCGTTATTGTGCAATTGGCGATAAACCGTTAGGGGGTTCCCCAAAGATGGACGAGTGTTAAATCGCAAGATCACATCGATAGCTTTTTGCTTTATACCGGTTTTGCTTTAGAAACAAACAGAAACGAAAACAAAAACAAAAACAGACAAAACAAAAACAAAATACCATCAAAGATAAATACGCACTCAGAAGTTTCGTAAGAAAACATGATTTACCTGTTTTGTGGAGCTATTTAAAGATTTAAAGATTATTGCTTATTGGTTTGTACAATTGAATTCATTGCAAAAAATAAAGGATAGCGTTATCTTGTAGTTAAAGTTACATTTTACATTTTTAGCTATGGCGATCGTTTCTTTTTTTTTTTTCTATATTTTTGAAATTTAATCTTTATCTAATATACGTACATAGTGATGATGCAAATAAACATCGGATGATGCAGAGCGTTTATAAATTCAATGGAAAACATACAAACAGAAAAAGATGTATCCCAGAGGGAAGACTATGTTAAAATAATAATTGATTCTCTGTTTGGGTAACAACATAACTTGGTACTGAATTTAAAATAGGTTTAGAAATAGAAACATGAGACTGCTTGTTCCTGTTTCTTTTTGTCTGGTGTTCAAGAAGCTTTACTTTTGATGTAATAAGTTACACTATGCGTTGGTTTTCATATAACCCTAAACTACTTGATTTTAAATACAATTCAAGAAATGCTCTTTCTTTTTCTCCCATCTCTGTCTTAATAATTGTTATGTTAAGAATTAGTTAAAAATGTAATGATTAATGTTACAAATTGCATTTGCTTTTCTTACTGGGTATATCATGATAAATATATCTTATTTGTTTTGCTAGAATAAATGCATCTCCTTGAGCAGTGAGTATACTTA
>JXSR01S030067.1:4834-20080 GCA_000969725.1 Ophiothrix spiculata | reverse complement strand
GAAAGTACTTATTTTAACAGTTTTAGTATGGCTATAAATGTTACATATGACATATATAGGGTGATTCGGATAAGTATCTTGAACAAGGGTACTTAATCCTCAGAGGAAATCTATTTTGCTTTTTTTTAATATAAGCCGTCTGTTGTTTTCAAAACAACATTGCCATCATCGCGTATTGTGTTTCATTTATCATATGTGCAAACATTCAATCTAACTTTTCAACACCGATTGTTTTCTCAAATTGACATCTATCAACTATTTTTCTGTTATTCACAATTTGAAAAGTTTTAATTGAATCAAAATTATCTTATTTGCTATGACTCACCACCAGGTATACAATGTATGCAGCGCCCCGACAACCGAGGAAGAGCATTCGCACATTGGAGCAAAAGCTTAACTATTAACGTGACTTCCGAACCGAATTAAAAGTAAATGCTAATATATTTGATCTACTGCTACCGGAAGGTCGTTGTGTCGAATATTATTTCTTTAGGAAAGAATACTAAGTTCTAAAACAAGGAGCAGTTCCAGGTTATTACCTTGAAGTAATTACCATTCTCCTTAATGTATAAATATTTAAAAGACCTTAACTAAATTCATTATTCACTAATTTGTTTGAACTACATTACCGAGCTATAAAGCTACGGGGTGATTCCAAAGTAACGTTTGTGACCATAGGAGGTACAAAGGGTATCCCATGATCCTTTACGACGGTATCAGCATTGATTGTGCAGCGAGATTTAAGATTAGACTGAAACAATTTGTAAGACAAAATGGTTCTTTTTTATTTTATTTTGAATTTTCTTTCTTTTTTTTTTTTATTGGGGGGGGGGGGTTCGGATATTGCAAAAGGGGGATGAGAAACTGTACCTTTAATACTATTGCTTTGCACATTTTACAAAAATGTTAGAGAATAGCGTAGAATCTAAAGCTTTTTGCAGTAAACAAAAACGATGGTAACGAAATTTTACTGGGATATGGTGATGCTCGTTTGCATGATGTAAATAGAGCAAAATAGAACTATATAATTATCTCCAAATCCTTCCGCTCAAAAGCAATATCAGAAAAGTGCATCTTAAAGGTATTGTGAGCACCGAAGGATATATCGTAATATACTTATGCAATCCCCGTTGATACTGATATTGTGATAGCATGTTTTCCCCTCGGAATTTGAAACAAAGTGAAGGAATCGATACTTATGTAATTCGAATTTTAAGTCGGTTTTTTGTATAAAATTTATATAAAAACGTTGTTGCCCAAGGATTTTGATATGCAGGCAAATGAACAATTAAGTAGCTTATAAGGAACTGAGGATTTGTTTTTTCTAAATATGTAAAGGCCGATCAGATCCACTTTTGTACGTGATGAATTATAGTAGATGCTTTTTGTTTGTTGAATTTATAATGCTGATCAGACAGACTCATTTATTTGATATTTGCTATTGGTAAGTCTAAATTGTTGTGCAAATCTGTTACAAACAAAATCTTATAGCAGTTTTCGACCTTTTCAATTATTTTGAAGATTCTTGGCGATATTTTCTGGTTAATATGATTATAGCAAACCTTATTACGTTATTAAATTTAGCGATAAAGATGAAGAACATTGCAGATATTTAGACTAGTAATTGCTATTTAAATAAGCAATATTTCCTTAATTTTCTATTCAAACTTTTTCTCTGCTCTTAATTATGTTTATAAAGAAAGAGAAATGAATACTTGATTAAATTAACAATAAAACTATTTTCAACTTGCACCTTGTTTGTATTCTATTTGCTGCACAGATAGTAGAACATAACGCCTATGTTCTACCAACGCGAATCCAATTTAATTCAAAAATATACAATAAATTATATTCATATCAAATTAAATACTCTTAGATGAATAAATGATTCATAAATTACGTTATGCAATGATAAACTAATATAGTCGGATTAAATTCAATATAAATGGTAGTAAAGACCCTGTTATGAATTCTATTAATTTGCATAACCGTTTGAACAGTTTTACGAATTTGTTTGTACGTGTATTTATAAGCAAGTTTTGCCTGCTGAATTTCATTATTTGAATATCAATTAGTCCTTCAACATAAGATTTTACTTTAATTTTTTTTGCCACTATTTACTTTCTCAAATAATCTGAATCTTAACGATATCAACAATAAAGCATAAAGCTCACGTTCTTCAACCTTTAATAACTTCAACGCACAACCAATAGAAATCTTTTGTACATTTATGTTGAAGAAACTTGTTGAACTTGTTATCTCGTAACTTTTGGAAGGAGTCTGATGTTTATTGGCTGCTTTTGTATGATTAGAAATCTTCTAACTTTAGGAATAGAGCTTTTGATGAAGAAACTATTGTATTTACAATAGTATACAAATGTAGTATGCAAATTAAAAGTCAGCTTTAACTGAAACCGTAATGACAGGATAAATGTTTGAATTAAAATCAACTGTAATATTTCCATCATGAGCCTTTTGCTTAGTATGGCATCGAATATTTTAATCAGGTTTATAGACACACGTAGGACATATTACGAAAGTAAAATACGACGGATGTTAACCCAGTATACTATCATTTGTCGGAAAACAAAATAAATCTTGAGTGATCGGTTGTTCACCTACGTTATTGAGCTAACATGTAGCATTAACTCTACCGTTGCTAAGCAATGGAAGATGAAATATGATTTGTACTTGTAAAAACCGTTTTTGTTTTTCTAGTCTGGGCAAAATCGGTTTTCATGTACAAGACAAACTAATGTGCAGATTTAATCTATTCTACCGGGATATCCTCTAATATTCATTGAAATAACGTTTTTGATTTATACATTAGCAGTAATAATACGGCTGAAATAAGGCCAACCATAATGCAAATGCAGTTACATTAAATTTCTGTCAAATATGTTTTAATGATTTAAAGAAATTGCGCCGAATTTCTTGCTCTAGAAAATTTAAGGTCAACATTTCGAAATGTGTCATAATTCCAAATGTACAGATTTTAATTCAGTAAATGTATATTTGACATATCGGAACTTGTTGAAAATATGCTTATTTCACTTGAAGCATGATTCCAATTATGTAAAACTATACATTTTTGGTATCATTGCAACACAACGACTTATTTGATATGTAATTTAACATGTTTGGAACACTTATGAAATGACACCCAAAATTCACGCAAAAACATACACCTTAATCTGACAAAAATCATTTTGACCAAAATATATCATTAACTGGAATTTTGGACTACACTCTTTAATTTAAAATATGTGTCATTTGTTGTACTTATTTTTCATGTATTTATCATACCATCTTATGTAAATATCTTATAGACAAAATACCACAGAATCTTGTTAAGTATAAATACAAATCGTTAATGTTTGATGCCTGATTGCTTATAAAAAGAATAAGACATGATGAGGTAATCAAGTCATGATAGACCATTTAACATTGGCAGAGTACATTTTTCTTATGGGTGTTCTGAGCTGAGAACAATAAATATTTTCAATAGTTGAGCTTCATTTTTCTTGCAAATATTTGCATTTTTAGTATTACAATTGCAGTATGTAGTACCCCATGTCGGACAGGCACCACCGCCATACTCTATAAGGTTTTATTGTTGCACACAGTTCCAAATACAAATAACTTCAGCAGCTTATGGCTACAAGAAAAATGGAAATAAAAACGATCGAACTATACAAGGTTGTCAAAACAATGAAGTATGTAATGAAGCGCTATAATCGACAAACCATTTTAGTTGGGGAAGTATTAGTTGAATGTTTGAAATCTCAAAGTACCATTTCATTACAAACATACGTTTCCCTTTAATTATATTGCTGCTATATTTCTTAGTATTATCATCACCTTGCACCAACACAATAGTGTCAATGGTGATATGCTAGAATTTGGCACGTTAGCCATTTTCATGTTATATATTGTGATATCGACAGCTTTTTCTTTGTCATATTTCAATTGTTTACAATATTTTAATATTCATTAAACCATATCATTTTTTCTCTCTCTCTCTCTCTCTTTCATACCCTGTTAACGTTGAAACCAAACAGGTAAGTGGTTTTTTTTTCCTTTCTACAAATCTAATTTCCCAACTATCTGACTTACAACCCTCCATAACTGACTTGATAAACCCCTGATTATGTATAAGTTCAAGTTCCATTCTTTTAACACGCCAAAAGCACATAATTGAACACACAATTTGCGATTGAAATACGTGACAGAAGTAGTTCAAATAATGAAATGCAATCTTAATTGGATTAGTAACTTTAGATTACTGACTTATTAGTTATATACAGTTGAATGATTTGTTCATTTAGACTAAGGTAATATAATACGCAAGAAGTAATTCCACCTCCTAAAGGCATGTCCTGTTCTGTCGGACACTGGTCACTCAATTTGAAAAGAGTTCCTTTGATTAACAGACACTATTCCCATTAATCAAAATGTGGAGAAACTCTTTAATCGTATATTTCTTAATTTAAATACCCTATTTAATTGTTTGTTTGTTTTTTACAAGTTCATTCGTTTCATCTTATTGTCTTCATAATAAGGATGTTTGTTTATGCATTAATATATTTTCCCTATAGCAATTAAATACAAGAGCCGTAACGCAAATGAGTTGGTTTCTAATTGTTTAAGAAATAGAAAATAACAAAGCTGAAATATTAGTATTATAAGAAAATCTACAGTCCTTGACATTGGTAATAAAACGTTCAATGGTAATTTGCAGGAGGAAGCAGGGTTATTTGGTAATGCATTTATATGTAAAATTACACTGCTTTGAAAAACTCCAGATATACAGGATGATAATAAAAGTTATTTATGAGATACTTCCCTTCCTAATGAGGTAATTTGAATTGTTTTGTTTTTTAAATTAAAGTCAATATTTCTATTTTATATTGAAGTATACTTAAGACGTTTATGAAGGTTAATATATGTAGGACTTGTTTTGATGTTTAGTTGAGAATCAAATATCTCAGACCTATTTGGTATTTAATACATGTACACAAAATATATGTTTGCATTTAGATACTAAATTGAAAAGATACGGTATTATTATTTTCAAGGTAAGTTGTAAAGATATTCTATATGGACTTTCCTATAATGTACCTCTGCACGATAAACGAGCTAACAATATCTTTGATCGGTATTATTTTTTAGACATAGATTTACGATACTAAAGATAGGTAACTCGACTGTTTTCGCTCTAAAATTTGGCTAGGGATAAAATGACGAATCTGCAAGGGAAAAAACTTTTTTTCAAGACATTTACATTGTTACATTAAGAAAATGAAATTTGCCTCTTTTATTGATTGTTATTGGATTTAAATTACGCTACATTTTTATCAATGCAAACGTCTGAAACCATGTGCCCTTATTTATAGAAAAAGTATTACACAGACAAAGCAACTCTCACACCTTTCCGACTTGCAGAGGTACCTCGAAATATATGACGTCACTTCCCTGCACAAGTTATCAAATTTTGTGAATATTGAAGTAATATTTCTCACCACATCAAGGGTAGTGTAAATACTCCTGGGAAAGTATCCAATGTCTCCAATATTTACATAGCTGATAATATGTATCATCAAGCGATATTGTATCAAATAATGAGAATTATTCATAATTTTGAAATGTGATAGAGTAAAGTACAAATTTGACGCACTACAGCAAAAGATACCTTTAGTCAAAAAACACATTCCGAGATACGGGCCTCGAAGTCGTAGCCATGAATAAACCCGTTTTTCTCTGAATAACCTTTTTTTCAATTGGGCTTATACCATCCGAAACATTTTCGCACATAAGCCAAGAACAGTACGTCTTATACTCTTGATTTCGTGTAAATGTTAAGCTGAGGTCACAGGCTTTCCACTCATACAAACATCTCCATTTCCATTTTTGACTCCTAAGGTCCCTTTGCTGTAACGCGTCACAGATGATGGATAAGAGTATCCCTCATCTGGCAGCTTGTTATTGTTAGTATTTCATCCAATCATAATTCACACTTACCATGATATAGAAGTAACAATGTGCCATGGGAATATCAAATTACTTTTGTTGTCATCATACTGTTATTAATGCATTCCTTCTTCAAGTTTTATAAGTTAGATAAAAATGATTTACCCCATGAACAAAGTGGAATGAGAAATTTGCAAATACAAAAATGATGTAACCGGTTGACACGTTTTTCCCCGTGAAGATTATGAAATGCAAACTAGAACAAAATGGAGGTTGATGTCGTAGTAACTCTTTTGCAGATTTTAAACGGTCAATTGATGAATCGAATCACTTTGTTAAAGCATAACTATATACACATGACATACATATTCTCCTAAACATAGGGGCCAGTATTTAGAAAACGGGGAATAAGTGGTTATTTCATTGCTGTATCACAAACAAACGAAAACAAATATTCCATGGACTACTTATTGTAGGCTTTAAAAAAATTCGTTCAGGAATGTGTACTATCTGTGTTATGTCTCCACAATGTTTTATAACCCAATGGCCAATGGAGACTTATGAAATAAGCAACATATTGGTTGAAACAAATGTGACTGGTATTCTACATCCGGTACAAACAACAAGAACAATAATAACATTTATGTTGGTTTAAAAATGCTGCACTCAATCCAAAGGAAGGCTCTCAGAATCATCGGTGTGGACAAGGATGAAGCAAAATGTGAAATCAACATCTCTTCGCTCCACCAAAGACGACGGGTGGCATCAGCTACAGTCCTTTATAAGATGCATACCACTTCATGTCTGGCAGACCTTCATGCTTTGCTTCCACAATAATATGTTGTCAGGAGAGCCACTCGTTCAATTTGTATCGATTCCCTGCCATGCTCTAGCAACTCCTGTCTCTAGAACTGTTTCCACAGGTCGGACATTTATCCACACAGCAGTTCGTGTATGGAATGGCTTACCAGGTGTAGTTGGTGACATTATCGAGAATGGAGTTACATCCTTCAAGAGGATAGTGCATTTGTACCTTATGTCATGTGTGTTAGGCTGCACCCTTGCACTCCAGTTTTCTTCTTCTTGCTGTGAACCACTGATTAGGCCATGGAGATTACTATCATAGTGCCGAATAGCTTCTGAGCTTATGATAGTCTTTCAATTTTGTTCTCCATGTGTTATTGTTCACTTCAGCATTTTATAAAAAAAGTCTCTAAAGAATATGAGTTATTATTAAATAAGTCTAAGGTTATTGTCATATTATTTATTGTGAAACACCGTGGCCTGTGTTATCATTCCTCGAGTGAATTTTAATGATATTGATACCTATATCTCAGACGATATAGCTTGTGAAACTGTCTCAGTACATTGTAATGGATAGTTAAGTGTGATATTTAACCACAGGCAATAATGGTCAGACGTTGTCAACAAGTCGATTGCTATTTGATGTTTAAAGGATGTGTTGAAAAGGATGACAGCTAAAGTGAAAATAATTTAACGTGTTACTGTAATTCGACAACGACAAAGAAATTCATAGTCCAATAATCGGTTCTTCCTGCTTTAATATTTGACAGATGACTCCATTGACAAAATAAGTAATATTACTGTAAAACTGTGATTTTCATATCAAACACATAATTACCTTTAATTTGACCTTCTTGACCATTTGTAATTCGACTGAAGATCCAAGATGCTATAAAAGCCCAAAATACCTAAAAAACAACAACAATCACTCACATAATATCCCCACAGTTTTCGTGCGACGAGCAAAAATCCAAATCTTGGTACCAAGAAGATACAGACACGCTACATTACTGAAAAGGTGAATATGCCCGTCATTGCAAGGTTGCCATAATTTAATCTGGGCACTTTCTTTAACGTTTCTCGTTATATACATATTTGCCAATATTATTTCACATTAAAACCAATGCCATTGCGTTAGCTGTATAGTTTAAAAGCACAATAAGCCAATAATAATGATAATCTAACTCGAGGGATATTAGATATGACCACTATTAAATATGCATAAGGGAGGCCCACTAAGAATGCGCCCAGACTCTACTATTTGTTAGAGGCCCCTGAATTTCCCATTTATTATTAATAAATGTGGTTGAGATTTTTTTTTTAGAAATATGATATAAAAACAATAAAGGTTTAAAGCGAATGCGATAAATCAGATTTGTTTGAGCGAATGGTTTGCTTGTCCACATAACACAACTTTATTTTGGCCTGGTTTGATATATCAATAAATCTTTATTGTATATGGCTTAATTAGTTAGCTCAGTGTTGCTGTTGTTGTGTCAAGAACCTAAATTTCTCAAGTATTTACCAAATTGCCTTGGATGACTGTTGTTGATTATCACACCAATTGTTGTCAAATTGCACTTGTGAAATCAGCCAATCAGAATCGTTGCTAGCTATGGACTGGAAGCCAAATCTGAGTAGCTAGGCCATTGTGTAGCTAAATGTTCAATCAGGGGGGTAGGACATGACGTCATAAGATTTAGAAACTCCCATTCAAAAAACTTGAATTTTAATTAACGCTCAAAATTTTCATTTTATGCCCTCAATTAGTGTATTAACATATGCAGATTCCAAAACCGCTGGGGTTGGAACTTCAACCCCAGAAAACTAAAAAAATATTCTGAATGTTTTGAAGAACTACTTCTCTTGTTATTTACGTATTAAAATATACGGGTGTTACCACGGATGAATACAAATCAAATCTGAGTAAACAGTCTGGGTAAACAGGCAATTTATTACGCAGCCATCCTCCTCTGTGTTCAATAGGCGACATCAAAAAACCCTCCCATTCCCACCCGATTATGGTAAAAGAATTTTTTTTATCAAAATGGATAAAATATATATATATATATATTGTTGTGCGGATACTTGATAATTTTAATTTATATTAATTATTTATGGGGAGGTTTTTGTTCTTTTTACCTATATCACTATATTCTTTGGAAATAATCTATGCTTATTGCACTATTGGAATACTATACGGACCTATTATTATAGTTTTAATTTGATTATTATAGACTCAATGCCACTGGTATTTCCAACAAACCAAATTATGATTGTGATCTTTATCTGTCCGACAGACAGCTGCCTAATTTATTCTGTTTCGCAGCGCTCAAATTCAAAGATATATTAATTCAAAGATATATTAAAGTGAGGCTATGCTAATAACATCTAACATGTGTAAATGAAGTATCATTGAAAGATATACATAATTTATGTAATAATATGGAATATTAATTGTCGTCTAAGTTGAACATTCGGCTGACAACATGCAAGCCCTTCGTTTTGTTTGTTTTTAATCCGTTCCATGAGCTCATGAAAAAAACAGCATCATAAGTGAGACACAATATTTTTGTGACCAATCGTGTAAGTACAAGAAGGTTCTGATGACACACATGTTTACCAAAGCACAATAAACTAAGAGGAAGTAAGACCTACTTGAGCATGTATTGAGGAAGTTCGTAATGTGGCCCATGATATTCTTCATGTTTGCTACAATGGAATTGAATTAAAAGTGCTTTCCAGTTAAATTTGTAGAAGTATAAAAGGAGATGGATTGTGATATTTGGAGTCAGTATACTTTTGTTAGCTATTGGAGCTATGTTACTGAGATATTATGGAGAAGGAGATATATTGGGTGAACAATTGGTACTAGTATTATGTGATTTTTGCTACCATTTTGAAGTACTTTTATGCATAGCTGTTATTTTGGAAAACATGTATTTTAATGTTGTTGATGATGAGTTGCTGGATCGTGGATCATATTTATATTAGCTGTAGATTAAAAGTTTGAGATTGCAGAAGTTTTGGAACTTTGTACTACTGGAGCTGAAAGAAATCTATCAGATATTTTTGTACCATTTTTGTTCTGGATTTGCGGACATTTGTCCAAGTGTCGTAAAGGCCTAAAACTATTTGGAAACTATTATCATGAAACTTTATTAGCTAACACGTTAAAGTCAGAAACCACTCGTGAGTAACATAAAATCTGTAGCTAAGATATAGTTCTATTGTTAAATTGTCGTTTTAATTAAATAGTTTGTTGATAAAATCATTACTTACAGTGTATTTGTTTTTTATTTGATTTGATGGTTCGAACCCGAAAGGTTATTTCTGACATTGATCTTGTTTTGGATCGTAACATATTCACATCGAGACTGTTATCAGCTCCGTGTCTGTATCCATTTGACACGTGTGTCAAGATGATCGCATAGTTACCCAAAACATATATCCCATAAGTTTCTCCAAGACATCAATACTCTCATAACTGTTTTTTCCAGTCTATTTTTCTATCAACGGTAGTTCAAATTGACTATCTTCTATACGGGCTGCTAAGAGTACATCTTTATTTATTCATTAAAAAAGAAAAGGCTTGTGTAAAGGTCATTCGGCATTTCTGATGTTTCAAGTCCGACACATACATACTATCATGTATCTTAAGAACACAATTACCCCACGTATTGGTCGCGTTTGTGGATTCTCCGCGGCGTTGCAGTCTAAATACACTGCCGGGAAATCAGGTATTGTCTTGATTCCCATTCTACTATTGAATTTGACATTTGTGGTTTACTTTTGCTGAAGGCAGGAAATGGTAAAGGGAGTTATGTTTCAAGTTGCATTTATGTTCTGTATAAGATATAGAACTTTCCTAGTATATCGAATCGGAGTCATATGAAGTAGGGAATAAATGAGTCAATAGCGGCACAATCAAAACAAATCAGCTGTGTCTAGTTGGATGTCCTCGAATTCAATATAAAATGATAACAGTTGCTGCTTTATATATAAAATACTAAGCCCGTATTTATAAAGCTTATTCCAGGAATAACTTTATTCTTAGATTAGTCAATCTTGGAATAAAGTTGGATATTATAAAGCTTGGGATAACTAGATTGTGGAATAACTTTATTCTTCATTTGTGAATACCAAGTAACGTTGACATTGGAAGAAATAACAAGAGTTATTCCGGGAATACGGTTATTCCTCTTTTGTAAATACGGGCCTATAATATTTTAATTTGCAAAAATATTAATATATGTACGTTACAAACCTAAGAAATGTGGAGTAATGTATAAAGGGAATGTTGTCTTCAGTTAAGCAAAATTTTAAATATAAACATTCAGTTCGTATGTGTGTCTACATGTAGCTCATTGTAGCATATTTTATACAGTAATTTTATTCTATATTGGTATTTTTGTTACACTTATGGCTGTAAATCTAAATTTACTTATTTTGAATTGTATAGTGATAAAATAATTTGCAAAAATTGTCAGCCATTTTTCCATTAACAAATCCAAGTGTCGTAGTATGCAACGATGACACAGAAATTTAGGAAGATTATCTATGAACAGTTTCTAGATTTCAACATTTTTTAACAATATGCATTGTTTAAGGCACTAAATGTATGTATGTGTGCAATTTAGCGCGAAATTGTATTTTATCTCAACTCGGTGTTGAAGTTATTTTATTTGAAGTCAATCGTCATTTTGACGTCATGAACAAATGTTTGGCAGCGAAAATTTTGTTTGAAGGCTGACTATGTTTTGGACCTAACGAAACACTTTCAGATTCACCTCATTTACAATCGATGTTAAAGTTGTTTCATATTGTTGTTATACTTGCCCCTCTTAACACAAAAAACAGTCATATGACCTTATAACCGGAACAACTTCAGTTTTTAGTTTCTTTCTTCATTTCGATGAAGTTAACATTTTATGTAACCATAGAAGTTGTGAATACGAATGCTATTGACATTTTGCACTCGTCTTCTATTATATCTAGTTTTTACATGGCGTCAGTATTGGTCAGTCACCTAGTACAAGGTCTCACGCCATAATTTTAATATTTTGTATTAAAGATGTTTGACTAGTGACGGTGTTTCCAAATCTTTTGGCATCTGCTTTCTACGGAATCACCAAACCATCGGTTAATCAATGAATTTTGTTACTCCACATAATTTGTTTAACATGACACAGCTTTCAATATGAGCAAGTTGTTGATAAACTTCAAATCAATCAATAAATTATGATTTTGTTTCCTCGAATCATGTTTTTTTCTGGAGGTGATAAATAGACCACGTGGACTCGTTAAGAGTTAATATTGTACACAAAAACACCAAATACAGTTAATAAGAGCGGGAACACACACATACACACACACCTCCCCACCCGTCTAACGACTTTGTTACTTGCTTAAAGTTGAGTTTTGTGATCTGGTACCGCCATCTTAATCATTAACATATTTTATTTTAGACGGTGAAAGATGTTACAACATTATTCAGATAGAATGAATTGGAGCAGATCGGATATCACGTTTCTGGGGTGACAAATTGACCACGTGGACTCGTTAAGAGTTATTTTTATATACACGGAAACACCAAATTAATGCTGTTAATTAGAGCGGGAACACACACGTCTAACGACTTTGTAGAGTGATGTGCTATATACTGAAAGTTGGATAGTGTTATGCGGTACCGCCATCATAATCATTAACCCATTTTATTTAAGACGGTGAAATGTTACAACATTATTCAAATAGGATGGAGCAGATCGGATACCACGTTGACTTGGAATAAATAGGACATTAAAACACATAAATGTCAGCTATTTCAAATTGATAATGCAAGTTTGAAAATCCAGCTAATCATTGTTATATGACAAAGAAAACAATATATGCAATCAACAATTAAGGCAACATATTTTACTCAAGTAATTTTCAGATTCATGTCATTCAAAATCGATGTTTAAGTTGTTTTATGTTGTTGTTATTATCAACCTTGACAAAATAAAGAATTTAATGGCCATACAACCGGAACGACTTCATTCTTTAGTTTCATTCTTTAATGGGAGCATAGAAGTCGTGTTTACGAATACTAATTGACATTTTGCATGTATTCGTTTTATATGAAACCTCATATCGCTACAAACTTGCGACAAAAATTGTCAATATGAATTATTAACATACTAGTACCTACAAGATCTCAAGTCATGATTTTAAATATCGTAAAAATAAGTACATGAACAAAAGGAAAACAATTTTGGTTACATCACTGTGCTAAGAAGTCTTATAATCTTATAAACGAAATACATCTTTCAAGCACATTTTCTCATATATATTCGAACGACATATTCTAACACTTTTTTCTCAAAACTAGACGGGTGCAAATAAAGATCGTCCAGATATTGAGTCCGAAACATACCTTCCCAAAGATCAGTGTCAATTTTATAGTACATACTCGCACAATTTTCCAAGTACTGTGTAGAATGTTTTTATTATGTTCCCGATTTCCCACCATTCAATGACGTATTCATTCCGACTAACTGCTTGGCGTTTTTATTTCTGTGTGATAAATAAAGGTTATTGCTCTCCTTGTCATTGATGGTACCGATGTGAGGATTTAATGCAATCAGACAACATCTTCAGGCGTAGCTTAGTTACGTAATATTTAGATGGAGCCGAGTATTTGTCAATAGTCTAATATTATTGAGACCCCAGGTAGAACAAACATATCAAGATTATTTTCGTTCCCTTGAAACGGTCCCGTGTAGATATAGAACTTAAAATAACGTACAAAACATTCCCTAGTAATGATGTCATTTAACCATGGTATAATGTATAATGATCTGAGCATTCAAGTACCGGAGTATTAGCGAAATCTAAGTCTTAAAACATGTCCTTAAAAGCAGTCCGATACAACTGAGTGAAATTTCAAAAATGCATTCAAGTTGTTCATTAACTTAAAATCAATCATCAAATTATAGCTTTCTTATTTTGAATGATGCTATCGACGGGGTGACAAAATGTTCGCTATGCCCCATTAAGAGAAAACACCGAATCTAGTAAATTGAAGCGGGAACACACATGACTAACGACTTTCTTGAAATTGATGCGTTTCATGATGAGAGTTGAGTTATGTGTTACGGTACTTCCAACGCAATTATGTTCATACATTATTATAGATTATGTCAAAGACTCTGTTCACGATAATCTAAGCATGAAAAATGCCAATAATTGTAGTGATGAATATCACGGTATTCGAATAGATATAAACCCATTTGACAGTTTAGAAATTTGTAATTTGTCTGAATCTAGCAATTATCGTGACAATGATTGTAACTATGTTAATAGTGATGTATGTAATCATGATTATCCTTATAATGTACTTGAACAAAAACAGGTTTCATTTTCTTCAATGACTGATTCGAAGAAAAAAGAAAATTGTACAATTTCAAAGAAATTCAAAAAGACGCCTTATCCTGATGTTAGAAATGAGGTTTCTGAATCTAGTACGAGTAAGAGTAGTAAGTCAGCATTTCAATCTGTTCCGAGTGTTTCAAATTCTGACGCCTACACTAATTCTAACTTACCAGATGTTAACAAAGGTATCAGAGTTAGCCACCTAAATGCTCAAAGTCTTCCCTCGTGTATAGATGACATTAAGATCTGGCTCTCTAAAAATCAATTTCATGTTTTTACTCTATCTGAGACATGGCTAGATGGCACTATTCATGACAGTGAGATTAATATCCCTGGTTATGTTATTGAAAGAGCAGACAGAAACAGACATGGAGGTGGAGTTGCTGCATATATTAAGAGTGATATTGAGTATAAAAGACGAATTGATATAGAGAATGATAACATTGAAGCCATGTGGTTGGAAGTTAAAGTTATGCATAAGAAACCTGTTATCATTGGTTCATTATATTGTAAGTCACAAAATGAGGTACCCAACTATCTTGAAATATTGTCAGGTGTAATGAGTGATGTTGCAAATGAAAATAAGGAAATAATCCTCTTGGGAGATCTAAATTGTGACTTTTTGAAAAAGAATTCTGCTTCTGATCATATGACATCTTTTATGAATATGTATAATCTTGATCAACTTGTTACAAAACCTACTAGAATCACTCCAACCAGTAGAACACTCCTTGATTTTATTTTGACTACTAATTGCAATATTTGTACAGGTACCGATGTT
This sequence comes from Ophiothrix spiculata, assembly GCA_000969725.1. Taxonomy (NCBI): domain Eukaryota; kingdom Metazoa; phylum Echinodermata; class Ophiuroidea; order Amphilepidida; family Ophiotrichidae; genus Ophiothrix; species Ophiothrix spiculata. Next base: position 5,112 of record JXSR01S030067.1, on the reverse strand, counting down.
ATTCATACCTCCTTCAGTGATCATTCTCTTGTTCACACAGTTATTATGTCTAATGTTAAAAGAGTTACAAATGTCAAAAATAATGGTCATCATGTTACCAAGAATTTCAGAAGTTTCAAGAATTTCAATGTTGATAACTTCGTCAATGAACTTGAGAACACTGAATGGGATCTACAAGAAACTAGTAGTGTTAATGATGCATGGAATTCATTTATCAATAAATTCACGGTAATATGTGACAAACATGCGCCTGTTAAATCCATCCGTTTCAAAAACAA
>JXSR01S030066.1:24706-57484 GCA_000969725.1 Ophiothrix spiculata | reverse complement strand
TAAATCCATATAAAAGTATACATTTGCATGTAGAAGATGATGGTTAGGCCAAAAATTACCCCAAAAATCATTTTGGACCTAGTTTGGGCAATATTTCAAAATTAGTCAAAATTCAAAAAATTGAGAAATTCGTTCCTAGACATATGTTTCTAGATTCTAAAAAGCATTTGGGTCCAAATTTTATTCTTGCAAAACTTAGTTAGGGTGTTTACAGATACAGTGGGTCAAGATAAGTGGTTTTTGGACCCTAGATCCAAAAGCATACATTTTGGTCCAAAACTGACCTAACCATCATCTTCTACATGCAAATCCATATCTAGAAATGTATACTTTATATGGATTTACCTATTGGTTGCTAAGTTACAAAGCATTAAATATTTCTGAAAATGGGGATTAACTGTGCCCTTAAGTGTAGTTGTGGGGCTCTAGCCTGGTTCTGGTACAAATTCTGTTTTTATTTCAGCCATGTCATTTCACTTTGCCTCTCTTTGCAGATCGTTTAATTTTAGTCTTTAGAGCCAGTGTTCCCTTAAAGATGTTAAGTTATGCCAATTTGATCAATGTTGAAAAGATGTTTACTCCAGAATCACTAGCTGAGGGTGATAATTGACTAAATAAGCAGAAAAAGCATCATTCTCACATATCTTCAAAGACCTCTTGCTCCAATCTTCCTGGCTCCTTTGCCAATTGCGCGACATATGACCTTGGCAGGAACACTGCTTGGAACATCTCCCAGATCCTATAGTTAATTGACCTTGACACATACAAGATCGCTGTGTAACCTTATCCTGATTAAGCTTAACAATGCAAATGATGTCGTTGGCTACAATAAAGCTGATATTATACCCTATTCACTCGTCCAATTCAACTATGTATTTTCTGAATGTATGTCACTGTAGCATTGGGTTATTTCATACTAGTGTGCCAAAAATGATGTCAAAATACTTTTATAATGCTTAATCATAGAGTACGATGATTTGTCGTCAAACTATTGAAAGTTGGATTATTTAAAAACTTAAGGTTTGTCAGTCGGAAAATAGTTGATGTGGAGGAGTGGATACGGTATATCAGATGTCTTAATTGACTCCAAAATAAATCTGCCAGGATTATCAACAGAGTTTCCAAGAGATGCGGTACTTTTGGACTTCTGATAAAGCTTCATTGGCTACGAGTTTCTAAAGATTAAACCCATTTTGACTTATTCAGAGACACTGTATGCTTTCTTGAGCAAGAAACTTTACTCTACTTGCTCTGTGGTCGGACAGTCACGTAAATCCTTGGGTCCCCTGTACGAATAGACTCCTTCATTGGGTATGCATAATAATATTTATAATATGTTCTAATTCTGTAAACTGGGTGCCTCCGCCCACACGCTTAGCGTTTTCGGAGGCATCCATGTCTCGCATACACTTTTATGAATCGTCTTATATTATATATTCTCAAATGTATTTTAAATACAAATTGTATTTTTATGCTAACTTACATGCATTATATGTATTTTCTTGTGTATGATGAGATGAAACAAATAAATGAAATGAAATGAAATGAAAAATGAAATGAAAATGAATGTTATGCAAGTACTTGTTTCATTGATTTATTGATTGATTGATTGATTCCCCAGATATTGATGAATGTGCTAGTGTACCCTGTTTGAACGGTGGTACATGCACTGATGAAGTTGATGGATATGTATGTGCATGTAGACCTGGCTTTGCTGGAAACAACTGTGAACTTGGTAAGGATAATTTGGCTGAATTTAATTCATATTTTAATTGATCTTTATTTATTGAAAATATCTGTACATGGTTATAACCCATCAAATGGAGATGATTTCTGGTAATTTCTCTTTAATTTTATTTTCAATATTCTTGTGCTCTTAAAACTCTTATAAAATGTTAAAATTGACCTACCATCTGAACTTCAACCCTTGACATTATTCTAATATGTAAAACTATTTTGCTACTTTGAATTATGAAATGGGAAATGGTGTCTCCAAAATATGTTACTTTAATTATGAAATAATAAGATTTTATAAAGATAAAAGATGAAAACCTTACTTTTCATTTGAACTCTATCATCTTATTTCAAGAATAAAGGAATGTGACAACAAACCCATGTATTAATTTGAAAAGTTGAAGAGACCTCTCTTAGGCTTCACTGGGTCTTTACACCTTTCTTTTTATCTGATTAACCTTTTTGCAAATAATAAATTTGATAACAGCCCATGTATTTATAGAATAATTTGCAGTGATCCCTCCTAGGTTGACCTTTCATCTGATTTACCTTTGACCTCAATGTCCTTTCCAGATATAAATGAATGTAACACCAACCCCTGCTTGAATGGAGGTATTTGCAACGATCTGACCAACAGATGGGAGTGCAACTGTAGGGATGGCTTTGAGGGCACAACATGCCAAACAAGTAAGTCTGCGCAATATCATCAATAAAAAGTAACATCTTTTGTTCAGATGTTAGATGAAAACATTGTGGTCTGAAGACAAACTGTGTATCATACAGACGTTTATACCTTGAAGAGTATTTTAATACACAAATCAGACCAAGTGTACTTTAGGTCCCATCCAGAAAGTTAGGTTTAGGGTTAGGTTTAATTTAGGGTTAGGGTTAGTTTTAGGGTTAGGGTATAGTTTTTGATGGGACCTAAAGTATACTTTTTCCAACAAATATATTGCTGCATGGTTTTTCCTATGTTTTAAGCAAGTCTTTAATGTCATATTTTCATGCTATTACTTAATCATCTCTTCCTGTGCTATTTTCTCAAGATTATTTGAGAAAATAAATATTAGATAACATATTTCTAAATTAATAACTGCGTATTACTTTATGCGAGTGAAATGTACTCAACAAAAATAATGCACCGCGTGCTGAAGTTGGAATTGTCTGCATTCACGAGGTGAAGCCGAGTGAGTTGGAGTTGGTCAATTTCGACTTCAACACTAGGTGCATTATTTTTGTACAATTTCACTAACGCCAAGTAAAGAGCACTTATTAATCCAATTCATACACGACAATGATTAGAATAAAATTGTAAAGAAATTAAACAGTATAATTATTTAAAAATGTGTTTGCTATTTCAATAAAACATTTTTTTTTTAAATTTATATTTACCATTCTTTTAAAATGAAACTTGCCATACAAGCGCGAGCATGTTACGGGTACGTGGAATTGTACAATGCACTATGTGATAGACTAGACGAGATTAATGAATGCGTATAAGTTATCAACTGTCCAATTAGATTTACAATTTCAATGTGTACTTAACGCAGAGTGTATGAATTTTATTTATTTTTCAGATATTGATGAATGTCAAAGTGGGCCGTGCCAAAACGGCGGTGCTTGTCAAGACGGGATCAATAGATATACATGTGAATGTGTAGCGGGCTACACAGGGAATAACTGTCAAAATGGTATGTAGGCAGGTTTGGCAAAAAAACACCAGGTATATTCAAAGAGTAAATTGGACAAATTATAAAATACAATAAGGATCAAATTTGTTACATGAGATTATGTTGTATCGTAAATCCATGAACATAATCTAAGAGAATTTCAGAATTTCTTGATAATTAACATGTATGGTGGATAAAAGATGAATATAACAAATGCAAATGGACATTCAGAATTCTTGGTCCTCCTTCTTTTTTTTTTTTTTTTTTTTTTTTGGAACTCGAGGAGTTGCTGGTTTTTTGAATCCATTCTTGTAAAAGAGAAATATTAATTCACACATTTTAAATTTATTAGTCAGAAGTGTGATTCTTCTGGATTTTTTGTGTAGATTTCTGGATTTTTTTTGTTCAAATTTTCTGCTATTTTATTTGTTTTCAGCCCGATCTGGGTCATCTATACCAGTTTTACGCTGGTTTTTCAGGATTTTTCACAGCAGCCGAGATTTTTTCGAAAAGGCCAATATCACACCCCTGATTAGTCCACCATTGGTGCCTCTAATTTTATTGCTTTTTCAGGCTATTGTTAGTCATTTTCTGTTTCTATTATCAGCTTAGTAGGATTTATATATACTCACAAATATATTTTGCTGACATTTCTATTTTACTATGACCTTTGACCTACAGAAATTAACGAGTGTGCCAGTAACCCATGTCAGAATGCTGGTACATGTACAGATAGACTCAACATGTACACATGTACATGTCTAGCTGGATATACAGGGGACAACTGTGAATTGGGTAAGCTTACTACAATAAAGTACAATTCTAGATTATCAATATAATATATTATTCATTACTTTTGGGAAAAATTATTACAAAGGATTATGACACTAGCAAGTAACAATTTCAACCTTCAACATATGTTTATTAAAGACTTGAAGCCTTAAGTATAGGCATTCTCAGTGGGTCAGTGACTTGTAATTCTTTAACAGTAATGCTTTTGTTTCGCATTTGTCAATTGGTGATTTCTATACATTTATTGTTATGCAAGTACTTGTATCATTGATTGATTGATTGATTGATATAAATTTGCTTTCCAGATGTCGATGAGTGTGCTAGCTCTCCATGTTTGATCACGGCAAAGTGTAATAATCTAGTCAACAAATATTCATGTGATTGTCCCCCAGGATGGGAAGGGCCCACATGCAAACAAGGTAAGACAACACAGCCAGGAGAACTTACAAATGCCACATGGTACAGAGAAAAATAGATTGTCCTCTTTGATATAATCATCATGTAATATTTGTTTTATAACACCTCTCTGTAACTTAGAAAATGAGGTGGTAGGAAAGTAGACAAAACTGGGAAATATTTTTACAACCAGCATAAAGGGCATGATAAATTATGAGATAAAATGATAATTTTTATTTAATTTTCTTATGTCCTTATTGATTTCTATGGCACTTAAAAAATTCAAAGCCAAAAAGCGCGGCAAATTACCATTTTTACCCGCGGCAGACGCTAACAAAGTAGCCTAATTCTTTGAACAGTCAAAATGTATCCACTTGTCAAATTTCGGGTGCTTTGAAGTGGATCTATAACAAAAACAACCTAATTGGACATGAAAGCATCCTCTTACGAGCTCTTACGGAATTTTCGGATAATCAATATTGATCAGGCTAATGTCTTTCCAGTAATGTCTTAATCCAATTAGGGAAGAATTCATCAAATTAGTTGATGATCAGATTGCTTTTCGATGTGTTAAAGGTTTTATAATCCGTCTGAATAAACAAAATATTGCCAAATAAAGCTGCCACGGTAGATGGTGGCAAAAGTAGCCCAATCTTAAGTCACCCGCCCAAGACAATTTTTACCTGCGGCAAGCAAATTCAAAGTAGCATAATTTGGCAGATAAACCACGGCGTTGGCTACCTTGCTTTCTTTGTTGATCATAACTGTTTTTGAGTAACAAGAACTCAATCAATATAAACTGTAAAATTTAAGCAACATAAGTGTCATAAAATTTAGTTCATAATAGTCATTTTTGAAGACACAACCTGTGATATTTTTTGATCTCTTGATTATTGGTTTGTTTTGCAGATGTGGATGAATGTGCTAGCACACCGTGCAGGAATGGCGGTGTGTGTGCTGATGGGCAGAATAAGTATCTGTGTAATTGTCAAGATGGTTGGACTGGTGCTGATTGCAGTCAAAGTAAGTTGCAGGAGACTCCATCTTTTGCTATATTTTTTGGTATTGAGGGCTCATCTGGTCTAATGGAGCAGCACAGAATTTCAGATCAGTAGGTTCAGGTCAGGGTAAATTTTAAGGTAGTTGAGGGGCAAGGCAATTTTCAAAGGGCAAATGAAAAATGCCTTCTATTTTAAGCATTTTGCAAGGGCATCAAGGCAACTTCAGCTTATCAGAAAGGGCATCAAGGCACCTTGTCATTGTAAAAGGGCATCAAGGCAAGTACTAGTAAAATAGGGGAAATTTAAAAGAAAATGAAGAAAGAGACCACTTTATTAATAAAACAAAAAATGTTGACTGAAGTTTCAACAAACTAGCTTGGCTAGGCCACGTTTTTGATCAGCTGATGATGCACTAAAAGCGTGGCCTAGCCCTAGTCTAGGCCACATTTTTGATCAGCTGATGATGCACTAAAAGCGTGGCCTAGGCCACGTTTTTGATCAGCTGATGATGCACTAAAACATCGGTAACAGATATCGTATCGGCAAAGTGACAGATATAAAACATTGGCATATTGTATCGGTAAGGAAATGAGCCATCGGTTCAACCAAATCATTTTTAAAATTCAATGTACATTGCTCTTTACCTTTTTTCGTTCCTTTATTCTGTTTTTTTTTTTGCATGAAAAGGGCACTACGGCAACCATATAAAAGGGCACGGCAGTATGTGCTGTCAGTGCTTTTGTGTTTTTCTGGGCATCGCGGCAACAGTGTGGGGCACCGACGGCATTTGCCGTCGGTGCCGTTGGTTAAAATTTACCTTGAGTAGGTTGTGAGTTTGAGCTGTGCTACGCCAACAGATTATGTCCTTGGGCAAGGTATTTAATCTCAGTTGCTTTGTTAACCCACCCAAGCACATTTTGGAGCTGTGGAGTATTACAATCTTAATGGCTTATATATGGTTAGCGCCAAACTGGCCCTGGTTGTAGTCAAAAGCTAGGTTACGGTGATGATTTCCTAAAAATGGCGCAATTGTAATGGCCATGAGTGGAATGAGTGTCTTCCGTGGATACTGATGTGTACCATAACTATTAACTGTTTTTATTCTGACCTTTGACCTTTATTATTCTGACAGGTGTGAATGAATGTGCCAGCAACCCGTGTCAAAATGGTGGTTTTTGTGAGGATGGCGATAGAGGCTATACTTGTGAATGCGCTGATGGATACTTGGGCTCAAACTGCCAGACAGGTAGGTGTACCCAGAACAAGATGGCAATGTAAAGAACATCTAAAGAAGACACTTAACTTTAATTGTAGTTTTCTTTTGGGTAAGTAAAACAATTGATCCTTTGTACATTTTATCTCCACCTGAGATCTACCAAATTATACATAACTAGACCTTGATGATAGTACATAGAATCTTATCTTGACTGTACAATTTGAAAACCCTAGCTACAGACTAACACGATAGGATTTACCACCCTGATTCTAGATTCTTATAATAGAATGTTGTTTACATGAAGGAAGCAGGCATAATGAAGATGCTTAAAGTTCACCTGGTAACTTGCAAGTGTCTTCAAATATATAATGAAGCATGTATAAGGGCATTGTCAAACTTATACAAACTGTTACCTTGCTTTTCAGAATATAACGAGTGTGCGAGTAACCCGTGTCGTAACCAAGGGACGTGCGTGGATAGAATTGCGGGCTACCAGTGTCTGTGTAGGCCAGGTTATGCCGGAGATAGGTGTGAATATGACGCGGATGAATGCCAATCGACACCATGTCAGAACGGTGCTGCATGCCAAGACAGGTTCAATTCTTACTTATGTCTGTGTACCAGTGGATGGGAAGGAACATTGTGCAATTTGAGTAAGTTTTTCAGATTTATTGAGAATTTAATTATATAGACCATATCGATAATTGACATAATCCCGCCGTTGATGGGGTAAATCCACAGAACCGGACGGAGAATCGGAACTCAGAACGAGGCCAAGTATGATAAACACACTACTTGCTCTCGCTCTGAGTTCCGTTCCCCGTCCGATTCTGTGGATTTACCCCATCAACGGCGGGATTATGTCAATTATCGATATGGTCTATTATAACTGCCAACAAGTACTTGTGTCGGCCATTCTTTCTTCTGTATATCTGTGAGTCTTATGAGTTTTGACCCTGATGAGGCGTCACATACCAAGACAGGTGGTACAGGAATGTACAGCCCCCATTTTACATCTTTTGAGGGCCACCCAAGGGTCCCATTTCAAGCATAGTCTTGAGTTTCTAGCATTTTTAAAATGTATTTCCCCTAAACCTCATTTCAAGCAAAATTACACACATTGTTTATTTAGCTCAATTTGATTTTGACCACTTCAGTTCTCTTAACCCCTGTTCAGAGTCAATCTTCAACTCCCAGTCCCTGGTTAAGAAATTAAGGTTAATTAATTATTTTCCTACTCTCTCCCCACTCCCTAAAAAAAGTAGTGCCCCACCACCCCTCACAGGGTCCTGACGAAAGCAATAAAATATTTTTGGTTTGACTAATCAAATTATTGTAGTCACAAACATTTTTGGCTTTTAAGCAAATATTTACACTTTTACTATTTGACCTTTAAGCTAACCTTTTCACCTTTAACCTTTGCAGATATCGATGAATGTGCCAGTAACCCATGTCGTAATGGAGGCGTATGTCAAGACGGTGTCAATAGCTATCAATGCATCTGTCCTAATGCATTCACAGGGGATCTGTGTCAGCAAGGCAAGTGACAAATTATATTTTCTATGATGTAGAGTTTGTAATTTCATGGTGTCATTTTTTTTTCTCAAAATAATTAAGATATCTTAAAGGACCCCTGTCCGATCGGGTCAGTATTTTTTCAAACTTCCTGAGATTTTGGTACCATAATATTTCTCATATTTTTCTCATTACCCGTGTGAAATTTTACGGCTGAAACTTGTCGCGTTTCGGAGATATAAGTGAAAATGTGTTAAATATTGGTAACCTTAAAATTACTGACACAGTAAAGTATGGGCAAATGGAAAATACAAAATTGTTCATAAAATCAAAACGGTTATTCCGATTTAACTGAAATTTGAAATTGAAACATCTTAAATGGGGATCTTTCATATGACAGTGAAAACTAAAATTCGAAAAATTGGACCATGACATTTAATCTTGCCATAGTCAGGAAATACTGTTTCAATCATGAAAAATTGATTTTCACTGTATTTTGGGTTACTGCATTGTATTGAATATCATAACCCTAATAGAACTAGCTCTCACTAAATTCCACTTCAGCACATTTTCATGATTTTTTAAAGCAAAATTTAGTGAGATCTCACTTTAGTAAATCTCAAAAATGTGCTTGGTCAAAGTACATTACAGACTGGGGTTCTATACAGGAACCAAATCACTTTCCGGGCAGCGACTCAGTTGTAGGCCACTTGTTTGGGAAGCGAGAGACCCATGGTTCGATCCTAGTGAAAACACACATTTTTCACTCACCTGACTCTTTTTGAGGAGATGAACTAGAAACAGAAAAGGTTAAAGTGAAATCACGGCTAATACATCAAATAATATGATGTTAGGTCTCTATATTCATACAAGTAATTATTGCAATTATTTCTTTTCATTCACAGATCTTAATGAATGTCTCAGCTCTCCATGTCAGAACGGAGCTCAGTGTATTGATCGTCAAGGAGCCTTTGAGTGTGTTTGCCCTCCTGGGTTCTTGGGAACGCTTTGTGATTTCAGTAAGTATAATAACGAATGCCTCAGCTCTCCGTTCCAGAATGGAGCTCAGTGTATCGATCATCAAGGAGCCTTTGAGTGTGTTTGCCCTCCTGGGTTCTTGGGAACACTTTGTGATTTCAGTGAGTATTATAACGAATGCCTCAGCTCTCCGTTCCAGAATGTAGCTCAGTGTATCGATCGTCAAGGAGCCTTTGAGTGTGTTTGCCCTCCTGGGTTCTTGGGAACACTTTGTGATTTCAGTGAGTATTATAACGAATGCCTCAGCTCTCCGTTCCAGAATGGAGCTCAGTGTATCGATCGTCAAGGAGCCTTTGAGTGTGTTTGCCCTTCTGGGTTCTTGGGAACGCTTTGTGATTTCAGTAAGTATTATAACGAATGCCTCAGCTCACCATTCCAGAATGGAGCTCAGTGTATTGATCGTCAAGGAGCCTTTGAGTTGTTTTCCCTCCTGGGTTCTTGGGAACGCTTTGTGATTTCAGTAAGTATTATAACGAATGCCTCAGCTCACCATTCCAGAATGGAGCTCAGTGTATTGATCGTCAAGGAGCCTTTGAGTTGTTTTCCCTCCTGGGTTCTTGGGAACGCTTTGTGATTTCAGTAAGTAGTATAACAAATGCCTCAGCTCACCATTCCAGAATGGAGCTCAGTGTATAATTGATCGTCAAGGAGCCTTTGAGTGTGTTTGCCCTCCTGGGTTCTTGGGAACGGTTTGTGATTTCAGTAAGTATTATAACGAATGCCTCAGCTCTCCGTTCCAGAATGGAGCTCAGTGTATCGATCGTCAAGGAGCCTTTGAGTTGTTTTTCCTCCTGGGTTCTTGGGAACACTTTGTGATTTCAGTAAGTATTATAACGAATGCCTCAGCTCTCCGTTCCAGAATGTAGCTCAGTGTATCGATCGTCAAGGAGCCTTTGAGTGTGTTTGCCCTCCTGGGTTCTTGGGGACACTTTGTGATTTCAGTAAGTATTATAACGAATGCCTCAGCTCTCTATTCCAGAATGGAGCTCAGTGTATCGATCGTCAAGGAGCCTTTGAGTGTGTTTCCCTCCTGGGTTCTTGGGAACGCTTTGTGATTTCAGTAAGTATTAAAATTAAAATTATTTATGTAGCTTTCCTTACAAGAGCCCATGTGAGGGCAGTCTTTACAAATAAAGAAAATATGATGAGCAACATGAAAATAGCCAAGTTATTTACCTTAAGAATATGTGTCATACTGCCATTTTGTAAAATCAAAAATCTCCTTTCCTCATTTTACATAAAGGCCAAAATAAAAACGGTATATTTCTTATTTCAGTATATTTCTTTTCTTTCTTCCAGATCGCAATGATTGTGCTTCGATACCCTGTCAGAATGGTGGTCAGTGCATTGATGGCTCCAATAGCTACACATGTCAGTGCCCTGACGGCTTCCTTGGGACTAACTGTGAAAATGGTAAGCTTACTCAAATCTGCACATATATTCAATCCTTAATTAAGCCAAGATTTGAAAAAAATCATGTCCAAATTTGATTAATGAAAACCAAGCTAGGCTGTGTGGCATTAAAACAATTTCAATTCAAATTCATGTGTCTCTTCATAATCTTAACGAGAAGCAAGCCAAGTATAAGGGTTTAATGTATGTTTTGTCAATGTGTGCTTTCCTTTTATATAGTTAAAAATCTATTATAGGATCTAATCATGATACAAATTTGTGAATACAAAATGACAGACTTTGAAAAAGGATGACAATCTTGAAGCTTAGTCATTTATAGGGAAAATTTAATATCAAAGTGGAACACGACTATGCAAATATAAGAACCTTAAGTAAATGAGATTTTGAAGGCGCTTGTGTCTGCAAATTTTGTAATGTATATTGACCAGTTCAGCTTCATTAGTAAAAGTAAATTAATGTTTTGTATTTTGTTTCCTATTATGAAATAAATCATTTTGTGTTGATGTTTTTAGCAAGTGAGTAGTGTAATGTAAACACAACTTTTATATCTGGCACTTGATTCATCGTCATCCTATTCTCAGTTACATTTTTACACCAACTAGGAAATTTTATGATCACTTGAATTTATTTTGTAAGGAAAATATTGTTTATTATATACTGTATTAATAAATTTAAGCATGTTGAAACCATATGACATTATTTCAAATAGTTTCAATCATATTGAGAAAAACACATAAATAGTTCTTTTGAAAAGACTATTTACGGGTTTGAAAGATTATTTATGGGTTTTCTGCGTAATTTATAGCCGCGTCACTTTCACGCATGGACTTACGCGCGCAACAAACTTAGACACGCAAGTCAATACGCGCATCATAACTTATTGCTTGCATTCATTGTTAAAGCACTTTGTTAGTGCATTTTTTAATAAGATAAATTAAATTAGGCCATTTGGGAAGTAAAAAATACATTATTTTAAAATTTATTAATACAGTATATAAAACAAATATATACTGACATTTTTCAGATCTCTGGATTAAAACTATGGTCCTTCAGTGACAAAAATTTAGCTATTTTACTTCGGGCTACACCCCTCAAGTCACTTCAAGTCCATAGTTTTAACCAGAGATCTTCAAGTCAGCATATATTTGTATACTATTAGAGCTTGGCACAAATGACTCATTTGTTACCTTGATATTAGCTCATCATTTGGAAAATTTAACTTTTTAGTGGAAAAAATGTTTTTCCTTCAGCTGTTTTTCAATCTAAAACAAGTATTATGGCATAAAACCTTCTCAAAATAGACAGAAGTTTTAACAAAATTTTATCCCAGCTACAAATTTGTATAGGAAACACTGGGTTAAGACTACTAGCACTTAATCTTTGGTATGACATTAAGTGTCTCTGATGAGTGATAAAAGTAATGTCATTACGAAAGGCATAAACTCTCATAAATTTCTCAATTGAGTTCAGATTCCAAACTATTTCTTCATTTTATTTCTTATTTGCTTTGGCTGACATGTTCACAAGTCTATGTTTATATGAGCTTGCATGTTTTCAAGTTAAAAAAATAGGATGTTTTCGTAAAAATGTTGGCTATGAAACAATATTGCACATCATCATCACCGTCATATGCACAACAGCAATCAAAAATGCGACTTTGGTTTGAAACATTGTCCAGATAGAATTTTTTTCTGGTTTCAGCATGTTTTCCCAACAACTTTTGGTTGTATAACACAATATGGTGTCCTTTGTCAATCTGGCCTCCTTGGCCTTTGTAGAGATGTGCAGATTTCATACATTTAACCAGATTCTTCATTTAAGATCCTTGTTATACCACCAAGAAATGGTAGCAGTGTCATAGCAGGTGGCAAGCTATCTTATTGAGACACTAATTAATCAATTACTTTTTTGTCATCATTTCATAATATGTATATCTTTGAATGCAGATTATGCGATTTGAAAAACCTTTTTAATTTTCATGATTTATCTTGACTATTGCATGTACATAATCTATCTCTAACTTTAACTCTGCAAAGTCTTGGCGGAAAAGCGAGCTAAATGTTAAAGGTGTATTTCATGATTTTGATTTGACAAAAGCCTTGCCTTGTCTCTTTTCTAGAAGAAGAGTACAACATAAATATATACTGAAAATGTCACTTGATTCCAACTGTTTGTTTCCAAGTTACAACATCCCTATAGGCTACTGTGTTGTAATTACTATCGGGGCCCGACAATAATTAGAAAATGACACATTTTCTCACTTTTCTCAAAAATGCAATTACATTATGAAAGAATGGTTTGGGTAACGTAACATATACCTTTTGAGGATTGTTATAAGCTAAGAAACTCAAATTTCATAGAGGTGACCTTGTGGGTGAAAAGTGGATCATGAATTGCCCCTTTGATATAAAATGTGACATCTTATTAAAAATAATCTGTATGTGAATTATACAGTGTTGAATATCACAACATTCATATCATCTGTTTATGGCAAAGTGACTTCGGCACATGACATGGTTACTTTAAATGTGTCTACAGTTGAAAAAATGACTAGTGTCGAACTTAAGAAACCAGCTCAGAACTTGATTTCTATATTTTGCAAATGATGAATTCCTCTTGTTTCTACAGATATTAATGAGTGCAGTAGTAACCCATGCTTGAATGGAGCTAACTGTGTAAATGAGATCAATAGATTCCATTGTGACTGTCTGCCGGGATTCCTGGGGGAAAGATGTGAAGAAAGTAAGTCTTATGTAAAAAGGATTTCAGGCTTATTATGTTAACAACCGGGAATAAGTAAGATTGGGAAGTGATTAACCTATTTCAAAAGTGGATCAGTCTAAGCACGCAGCCATCTTGGCCTCTTGATCTCACAGGTAAACATAATGTCATTTTTGTCTACTATATTGTCAAGAACTGCAGATTTTTTGCGATGATGCACTTGAAAGATGTGCAACACGTATATTTACAATATTTGGGTCTTAAGACATTCTTGAAATACACAGTAGTAAAAATACAGTTAATTGAAAGTGTGTTACAAGCAGTGTTCCTGCTAAGGATTTTAACTTTGTGCCAAAACGACATAAAAGAAAAAAATACATCTTGCTATTGCCATTTTTGGAAAGATCACCTCAAAAATGAGAGTAAGTTTAAATATAATCTGAATAAAACTAAAATAAGTGAACGTTGTGTATAACCAAAACCATATTTTTGACTGTTTGTTTTGGGAACCCCTTGCGCCAATTTTTTGAACTTCTGCACCAATTTTGTGACATACGGCCTTAGCGGGAACATAGGTTACTAGCCGATAGTGGTGAAAGTCACACACCAAAATGGTATCCAGCTTGGCAAATAATAGTATCTAGCTCCACCTCCTTGGTATCTAGCCCTGCCTCCTCCATGAGTGAGTCAGTCACCTTTTTGTTCACCACATAGTAAAGGCTCAATCTTTCTATTGTTTGGAATGAAATTCTGATGTCTTTTTCCCTGTTTCAGATTTCAATGATTGTGCCACAGTCCCTTGTCAGAATGGAGGGTTTTGTCGTGATGGCATCAATGATTTCACCTGCACATGTATAAATGGCTGGCAGGGCACTTATTGTGAAGTGGGTGAGTACATCTTTCACGGATTGGAAAACTTAATTTCCTTAATTTAACCCTTTGAACCCTGGCCATTTCACATGTATCTGTATCGCTGACCCGGGCCAACCAGAAAAAAGATTAAAACTGCAAAATAAGCCTTAAACTTACTTTGAATTTAATGTCACATGCTTTATTTTTACATTTTATAATCATCCAAATTGTTCCAGTAACCACCATTCAAACAAGAATTTTATTTATATTGGCCAACGCATCTGACATTTACATTGTAGGATTTGAGCGACACCAAATTTGATGAAAATTGGGATCAAATTTATAATTAACTTCTTGTGTAAATAAAAGTAAAATTACCTCTAAACTGAGTTTCAAAGATTCATTGATGTCTTCTGATGGAAACAAAACCAATGAAAAAGTTGTAACTACCCACGTAGACAGACACATGGGATTTTTTACTCGGGTGCTAACAGCCGGGAAACCGGCTCATCGGGTATGCAGTACATGCACACGTGTACCGGTAATAATAATATTTAATAATATTTATTCAAATCACTTGCAATTTACAAACATTTAAAACAATTTACATATGTGTTGCTATGAAACAAAGATTAAAACTTTACATGAATATTAACAAAACAAATTACAATAACAAAATGCAAGCAATTTAGGAAAAATGAATGGGTTTAGTGAAACCCAAAACACCAAAGTGCTCACTTATCCTGTACGTTTAAAAAGAAACATTTTTGAAACAAAGTAAATTAAACAACAACATTTGAACCCTATATGAGGGGGTGAAAATGAATTAATTATACAATTCTATGAAAAATGACCTACATTCAGATTTGAATATAGAAAGATCATGGCACTCTTTGACATCAGAAGGAAATTCATTCCATAGTCGTGGAAGAGACACAAACAGAGAATTGAAAAAAGAAGAACTTCTGGCAGTTACATGCAGTAATCTAGAATTTTTATACTGACTCGTCAGGTTCAAAGGGTTAAAGTAAGTCAAGAGAGAAACCAAAGGGAAATATTCTGCATTAGCATGTGTGAGTATTTTATCTCTGACTGAGTCATGTTTACTTTAGAGTGATTTGTGATGACAGCACTTGATGATTGTAATGATGATCTCCTTAGCCATAACAACTCCTCTAATGTGCTTAGGTCAGTGAAGGAGATTCGATGCCTTGTCCAGGGACTTAACTCATTGGATGTAAGTGGGCTCCAAATCATATTCTTAATATTTAGAGTCCTAGACTGTACCACAAGACCAATTAGTACATACATATATAATACACTGGCATTTGTAAAGTGCCTTTTAACCAGAAGGATACAAAGCGCTGAGAAAGAGAAGAAAAAGGAAGGAAGAGGAAACAACCAACTAATTGGGGAAAAGGTGACTTTTGATGGACTTCTTAAGGAGACAATGGTAGCGGAGCCTCTGCCCACAGCAGGGAGCTTATTCCATAGCGTGGCGCTGAGGTACAAAAAGCCATATCGCCAGTCAGAGTACTCAACTTTAATTTAAACATCTGAGTCTTGACTCGTTTCTCAAGTATAAAGCACTACCAGTTAACACCTGCTTATATTTGTTTGCATTGCAGATATCAATGAATGTAATAGTACACCATGTCTCAACAATGGCGCTTGTATCAATGGTGCCAATGAATTCAGATGTGTCTGCGCTCAAGGATTTGCTGGCACGCTGTGTCAACTGGGTAAGTTGGGTAATGTTTCCAGCCAATACGTACAACAACAGAATGATGACATGATTATGGTTTTGAAATAATTAAAAACGACAGTAAATAATGCCAAATTGCAGACTCTATCGTACAGTACTTTTGCAGCCCGGAGGTCTTTTTTTTATTTTGGGATGGTGTGCTCAGAATTTTGAGAGTTGAAGACACCAAAACATAGAAAATGTAATCTCGTACCAGAGACCAATGCATGTAGGCTGTAGGCACGTGTTCAAGAAACCATCTTTTGCATGTCTCCTAAATCTTGATATGCCTGTTTCCCCTAAAAAAAAAAAAACTTGTGGTAAAAACCTGGCCACCTAAGGATGATAACATTGTGATGATATTGGAAACAATTTTTAAACTTTTACCACATAACATGAATAACATTTGGATTCTAACCTGGGATCTTTGCTACCAACTGAGCTAACTATTTGGATAGGGAAGAACGGTCCATGTTAAATTCATAGGTGACTAGTGGCTCATGTAATTCCAAGGTACCAGATTCAAATCCAGGATGGTCAGAGATTTTTTCACTGATTGCTATTTATGTTGTGTGGCAGAAGTTGATCCCATTCTCTCACTGTGATATGATTTGTATTTTATAGATATTCTTAAATCTTTGTACATTGTGTAGTTTTTATTACAGCTAAATATAACATTTGATCTTTGTTTTTGTTGCCTTTTCCAGAGGTGAATGATTGTTCCCCAGGGGTGTGCCAGAATGGTGGTGTGTGCATAGATCAACTCAATGGATATTCATGTACATGTCTGGATGGGTACACAGGGTTCAACTGTGAAATATGTAAGTCACTTTGGGAATAGTATACAAATATATACTGACTTGAAGATCTCTGGTTAAAACTATGGACCTGAAGTGACTAAAATTTAGCTAGTTTACAGAAGTACAATAGCTAAATTTTAGTCAATAAAGGACCATAGTTTTAATCCAGAGATCTGAAAATGTCAGTATATATTTGTTTTATATACTGTATTAATAAATTTTAAATAATTTTTACTTCCCCGATGGTCTAATTTAATTAATCTATTTAAACAAATGCACAAACAAAATGCTAAAACCATGAATGCAAGTAATAGGTTAATATGCGTATTGGCTTGCGCGTCTAAGTTTGTTGCGCGCGTAAGTCCGTGCGTGAAAGTGACACGGCTATAAATTACGCAGAAAACCCGTAAATAGTCTTTCAAAACTCATAAATAGTCTTTTTAGCACCAGTAAATAGTCTTTTCAAAAGAACTATTTACAGGGTTTTCCTCAAGATGGTTGAAACTATTTGAAATAATGTCATAGGGTTTCAACACGCTTAAATTTATTAATACAGTATATAATGTATAGTATCAGTGGCCAGGCATAATGAGCAGGGTGGATAAGGTTACTTCAATGCCTGTTCAGAAACAAGTTGCTGTGAAGAAGTTTAGCGACCCAACATATAACATCAGTGGAGTCTTTACTACTTACTTTTTAAAAGAGATTGGATCTGGACTCTTGCATACACACTTTACCCGTAACTCTTGGGCATATTTTGTCCGTACATACATTGTCACTTCAAAACTCAACCGATGGTTGTGTACTGGTTCTGGCAGTTCAATCAGGTCAACATTTAATTCAAGAACACCCCAATGCCCACAGCTGGTTAACTTAAGTCCCAAACCTGCCTAGGTATAACTGAATAAATATCTCGAGTGGCGATCAATATGACTGATTTAAGTTTGATCCATTTTGAAAGATCGCTCCTTTCTCAGGGGTGTGAGAGTTCCTCTTTTCAGCTGATTTCCTCGTTTAAGAAAATGTTCATGTGCTAAAATTTCAGCTTTTTCATTCATTTTCAGCCCATTTTTGACCTTTTCCCCAACTTTACAACACTTTTCCTCGTTTTTGTCAACTGGCCTCTCACATTCCTGCTTTCTACTGCATGGCATAGCCAACCTCCAAGAATCAGCACACAACCGTTGGTTTGGTTTTGAAGCATTATACATAATATTGCTTAAAGATACCCCCCCCCCCCCCCCACAACCAGCTAAATTTTGCAACCAAATTTGTGATTGGTTTGGTAAATAACACACAATTAATTTCAACCAATCAGTATGGAGATCTCATAGGTTAAATAAGTTCCCTGTGTTTTCTCTCTCACACAGCTACATTATGTGAAGACCAAGTGACGATTCCCAGGAATGGGATCATGAGACTTCACTCGAATAACTACCCCGCAAACTACGCAGCCAACACGGACTGCTTGTGGCTAATCAACGCTCAGAATGCCGGGACTCAACTACGTGTCATCATCAAAGACATAGAAACGGCGGATTCAGCTGATCTGCTCAGATTTGGTGGCCAGAGTAATCCTAATGATGTGTCGTCTGTCCTTCAAATATTCTGGGGCACAGTACAACAATTGCCTGTGGTTTTCACTAGTCCATCGGATACGATGTGGATGACGTTCACGTCGGACGCGTCAAAGCAGTCCAAAGGTTTTGACATTGAAGTACAGGACATTACTTATAGTAAGTATAAGATCGATTTTCTAGTATAAGAGTGAGATAAGATATTTAATTTTTTCTTATTTTTTCTGTAATGTCAAAAAAAGCAGATTTTTCAGAATCTCTTGCTTAAGTATTGTCATTTAAGCAAAAATAATTATTGAAAAGAAAAAATAATAAAATGAAATGAATTGAAACTCTCTCACAGCAATAAAATGGTTCAGTTATTTTATCATGTACTCACTTGCTCCGTGGTCGGACAGTCACGTAAAGCCGTGGGTCCCCTGTGCGAATACTCCTTCATGGGGCGCTGCATACAGTGTATACCTTGTGAGTCCATGAAATTTTCAAAATGACCGTCTGGTTGGTGATGTTCATGACCTGGATGACGTTTTGTCATGCGACTAAAAAACGATGTTGGTTGGTTAACCCTACCTGGTACTGTGTAGGTATTTTCTTTTTTTCTTTTTCCTTTTTGTCAATCTGTGTACATTAAGCTTAACCTTTCTTCAATGTTGTTGTTTTCCAGCTGGCAGCCAGTATTCATGCCTGAGTAACCCATGTCAAAATGGTGGTCAGTGTGTCAACCAAGGAGCTAACTATAGGTGTATATGCCCCAACGGGTTTATCGGAACCAACTGTGAGGTCATTGCAGGTCAGTAAACCAAGGTGCTAACTATAGGTGTATATGCCCCAACAGGTTTATCGGAACCAACTGTGAGGTCATTGCAGGTCAGTCAATCAGTTGAAAATTGATTTGGACTTATCTATTAATATTTGCTTTTTCATCATCAAATGATGCTTTATTTAAAATTTTTAGTCACTGAGTGCGATTTTACTTCCTAATATGGAATTTTGGCCATCCATTATGAGACGATAGATGACAGTGCGTTTAGCGTGAAACGCAGTGGAGCCGTGCGTTTAAAATCACGGCACGATGCAGGTATATGCACACATCCGGCGCGAATAGCTTTGCTGGGTTTGGAATATTTCATGTTTAAATAGGGGGGTACATTTTCAATGATAATGTTTATAGTTTTTGGCAATAATTTACATCGTTTACAGTTTATAAATGACTCAAATTTGTGACTAAGAATGAGAATAAAAGATGGCGATTTATTGTTTTGCCTGTCATCTATCGTCTCATAATGGATGGGCGTACATTATTTTTTCGTAATGGGCACCCCCTGCGGGGGCACCCATTACACGGTACATTTTGTTGAGAGATTGAAAATGATATCGTTTTTGTGAGTTGTATGTGCACTTTGGAGATCCTTTTTGTCCCTTGTCAGTTTTCAAAAGCTACATAATTTTTTTGGGTGTACCTTTTGGGCCTCATAGCTTCATATGTCAGTTGCCTGTAAACGTTACTCATAAATTTTAAGTCTCCCGCATCAGATTTTGAAAATGTTGACAGGTATATTAATGTGACGATATGAGATGTTGTATTACCCGATTTTATATAACTGACAACACCCATATCACAATAAGTCCATTTTTGCTTACATCATCACCACCTTCTCCCAAATTTCACCTAGCTCAGCATCATCTGCCACATGTCTAACTACGTTATGGGGCATGGTGTCAGTTAAGTTGGCCTAGCACAGATAGAATTCCTCTATTTATTTTTCTTATTTTTTGATATATGGTGTTTTCTGAAATTAAAAAGGGGGTCACCGACTTAGTTTTTGAGAAAAATCAATTTAAAAAACACTATGTTTTACCACTTTTTACCATTGACTTCTATGGTTAAATCAAAATAATTAGGACAAAAACACTTATAATTAAAAAACAGCTCTATTTTTTTCTCTCTTTTATACATTTTTTGGTCCTTACTTTTAGTTCTTTAAAAAAACGAAATAAAAAAAATATGGTCACTGACTTACTTTTTGAGATATTAAGCAAAATTAAGCCAAAAATGGACGGGTTTCTAGCAATGACTAATACCTTAAGCACTGTGCGCTTTGAGCCTGCGCCCATCAGGAGTAACACACATGGTCTTATGCGTGAATATAAAAAATGGCGCACATGTAAGATCGCGTTTTATTAAAGCGCTAGATTCAGTACGCCAGAAAGTACGCTAAAAGCCCGGGATAAATATTTTGAAATTATGTCCAACACCGCTGATATCAGTTCATTCGTGTCCAACACTGTTTCTGTGCTAGGCCACCTTAAGTCAGCCAATTAGTGTGGGGTGAGTTGGCTTGAATAGGCTTTGCTTGCCACATGGTATCCCACTCCAGTCCAAACCATCATGGAGGAAGGAGCTATAACTTGAATTACTAAATTTTTACCTCTTTATATTTGTGTTGTCTTCTGCATTTATCAGGGAATTGTAGCTTCTGGTACAGCAATAAATTAATATGTCTCCTTCAGGAACAAAAAACAAGTGTTTTAATGTCTCTATCACTCTACCATGAATTGCATTGTAACAGTTGTAAATATGTATTAATTTCCCCGTGTTTTGTTTGTTTTTACTTATAGGTTCGTTACCTTGTGACAGTGGGCCATGTTTAAATGGAGGGACATGTACTAATACCAATGTTGGCTACTCTTGTGCTTGTCGACCAGGCTTTACAGGGGCCAGATGTTCACAACAAGGTGAGTGTTCATATTGGGCGAAGCGTGTGTCTTGTAGGCTCCTTGCCTTACGATTGTGTGCCATGTTTAAATGGAGGGACATGCACTAATACCAAAGTTGGCTATTCTTGTGCTTGTCGACCAGGCTTTACAGGTGCCAGGTGTTCTCAACAAGGTGAGTGTTTACATTGGGTGAAGCGTTTGTCTTGTAGGCTCCTTGCCTTACGATTGTGTGCCATGTTTAAATGGAGGGACATGCACTAATACCAAAGTTGGCTATTCTTGTGCTTGTCGACCAGGCTTTACAGGTGCCAGGTGTTCTCAACAAGGTGAGTGTTTACATTGGGTGAAGCGTTTGTCTTGTAGGTTCCTTGCCGTGTGATAGTTGGCCATGCATAAATGTTTTCAACTAGGTATTATGGAATAACAGCTTGAAAAATGTTTCACTCGCCACATTCAAAAGCTCAGATGATAGCAAAATATGAATTATTGATTACCAGATGTGACAGGCTAATGGGGTGTTATGCCACTTATGTGTAACATAAATAGGATCTTAAGGGATTGATCTTTAATTCATGGTATTTTTACTATGTTGAATTGCAAAAATGTTCAAAGTTTCGAGCATCATTATTTCATGTCTCATAAAACTCTCAGAGCAATATCAGCCTGAAATGTGCAACAATTAGATTATAGTAAGGAATTACTGCTGCTCCTTTTCAAATTTGTAACCTTGCTTTCCTTTACTATGTTCTCCTGTTCCAGCCCAACCTGCATGTAACAGTTCACCATGTCTAAACGGAGGTCTTTGCACCAACACTGTGAGTGGGACATTCATCTGTAACTGTCTCAACACCGGCGGCTACTCGGGGACACGATGTGAATTCCCTCCTGGTAAGTAACTGCTTTCTCAACCCAATTTGTGCTTTGCTGATTTCAGAATCATCGTGGTTGCAAGATGCAGTGACTTTAATTTTTTCACCTCTTTCATTTCAGTTTTGCTCAAGAAAATTTTGAAACATCCTATAAACCAATATCTTGAATGTTTACAACATTCTCTTTGTAAAATTGTCTAGATAATTAAGCCTCCGTGCTGTGAGACAACAATTTAGTCATTTGCAGCCACATGAAACAAAGAAATTCTAAAACCAGCTTTACTTTCTTGTAAGATATGTCTTAAAGGGGCAATTCATGATCCACTTTTCATCCTCAAGGTCACCTCTATCAAAATTGAGGTTTTTAGCTACACATAATCCTTGGCTGGTGTATGATACAAACCCAAAACCATTCTTTCATATGTGCTTGCATTCTTGAGAAAAGTGAGAAAATATGTCATTTTCTAATTACTGTCGGGGCCTCGACAGTAATTACAACACAGAAGCCTATGGGGATTTTTAAAATACTGAAAAGCTTGTAACTTGAAAACGAATGGTCGAAATCAAGTGAAATTTTCAGCATGCATTTATATTGTACTCTTCTTTTTATTTAGCTAGAAAAGTGGTGTGGTCAGAATCATGAATTGCGCCTTTAAAAACCTTATTTGATTTTTAAAATTAAATTGAAATTACCAATGATTACAATACCATCTGCCGAACAGTCTCCACTAGCAGAACTTCATCCATACTGAGATTTTGAAGAATTTATGAAGAATGGAAACCAGATTACACAGTTGGAAGCATAGATAACCACAGGATTCCATTCTTAAAAAAAAATTCACACCAATATTATGTGCATCTGCA
Organism: Ophiothrix spiculata; assembly: GCA_000969725.1. Classification (NCBI taxonomy): domain Eukaryota; kingdom Metazoa; phylum Echinodermata; class Ophiuroidea; order Amphilepidida; family Ophiotrichidae; genus Ophiothrix; species Ophiothrix spiculata. The sequence continues at coordinate 34,564 of JXSR01S030066.1, read as the reverse complement.
TCTTATTCCATAGATCTTGTCCAGATCCCTCGATCACCCCCACCACTGGCTAACCCCCTCTGTCGAGTAATCACAATGACCAAATATAATCCAGTGAGGCACAGCGCCACAACCGAGATTTAATATGATTGTCCCGTTTACTGACTGTTTGGTGCTAACAAATAACTGGGCTTTGAGCAAGAGCTTCTTATTCTATTAAAGGTGTGTGTTCCGATCACTTTCACTCACAAAATCAAATTGGAGATTTTGATACCACGTGAAAGCGCATAGTTTTCTCATAACCCCTGTAAATTTTCACACCAATGTTATGTTTCGTTGAAGAGATATGGTCAAAAAAGTGCTGAATTAATGGAATATTTTGTTAACAAAAATAAATATCCTATATGTTTCTATGGGTCACTCTCAGACATATAGCATTTAATTTGGCTCAAGATATGAAAATGAAACTTTACGATTGCTTTATATAGGTGATGACCCTTCATTCAAATATGGAAAAGGAGTATGTTAAATTTTTCACCAGATCGGAATACCTACCTTTAACATGATGCTTCAAAGGAACCTTCTTTCTAGCTTAATTTAGACTGCCAGGAATCGTTGATTTAACAACGTTAATTTTTGTATTAGCACCTGCGTTTTCAAGTCTTACCCCACAGATTTACAGATTTGAATTAACCTTAGTATGGCGTATATTTAAAAAATAATAAACATCTTTTTTTTTACTATTCTTTATTACATTGTTGTAATATTAGCTAATAATTTTCTTCCATGTGTAAGCTTCTTGATTAAACCAATCAATTTGAAATCCTCTTCCATGCCTATCATAGCGTCACCTTGTCTGAGTGGACCATGCTTTAACGGCGGAACATGTACTCATTTTAACACAAACCCGGCATTGTACATTTGTACTTGTCCTGACAATTTCGCAGGGACAAGATGTCAGTCTCAGATAAGTAAGTTATCACAGATTGTTGTATGTCATGGCTGCAGAATTTGGCTTTTTGTATGTCATGGCTGCAGAATTTGGCTTTTTGTATGTCATGGCTGCAGAATTTTGCTTTATGTGTTATAGCATCGTTTGTTCGGCATATATTGAGTCCATTACACCTTGTGTTGTAATTGTATAATTTGGCATCATGTTTTTGACAATATTAAGTCAAGTCAGTTTTGTGCTACTGTGCAAATGTTCGCAATATTTTGTTTTTATCAACATGTGTCTTGCATTCAGTCGGATGAAATCTTACATATGGTTTTATGTCATGGTTGCGTTTTGTGTATAGCAGTACATGTTTTGCAGTATATTTGCCGCAGATGAAATTTACATTGTGTGTTCGTTGCTGGGTTGGCAAGAGATGAACTTGTTATTTTTTATCACAGTTGTCAAGTTTGGTAGATTGCTTTATTTATTTGGCATTTTTGTTTGCACATAAGTTATTATTTATGGTTTTGTCTTACTTTATGTGTTTGCAGAACATTCCAATATTTATTTTTTAAATGTGGTAAGATGCTTGTTGTTGTTTAATGTTACATTATTGTTGCAGAATTTTGCTCAGATTTTAAATTCATCTCGATTTTATTTTACTATAGTTAAAAGTCTTTTAAAACTCACATGGATTTCTTTCATGAATTTGCATAATTCAAGCTTGTGAATATAGTGGATATTGTGATAAGTTTGCTAGAATAAAATCTCTGTAAAATATTTAGTTTATTTTTTTGTTTACTTTGAATATTGATATGATTTTTTAGTTTACATAACCCTTTAACTACCAAAATCTTACACAGCCTTATGTGAGGTCATATTTTTCAATCAAGTCAGAATTAAGGGGATGGGGGAAGCACATTACTCAATTTTACATTTTTGCAAGTTTATTTTGTACCATAACTTTTTAACAAAGTGCTTACAGTTAATAAAAGTATACATTTTTAGAAAGGAATTTTCACAAGGAACATGATGGTGATGTTGATTTTTGACCCAATTGAGTAACGTGCTCCCCCATAATATATCTTATTCATTCGTCCAACACAGATTATGGCAGGTTTCTTTGTTTTGTCGTTTGTTGGGATATACACTTTTCTGCTTTAGCAAAGCACAAAGAGTTTGTTGTTTTGCAATTTTGTCACTTTGCAATTGAAATTCATTTAGACTTGAAAAAAAAATGTTTTGTTGCTTTGCTTGACTACATTGTCATAGTGATAAACTATGACAGTTATACTCATACCTGTCAACATTTTCAAATTCTGATGGGGGAGACTTCTGTAATCACTTAAATTTATGAGTAACGTTTGCGGGCAACTGGCATATGAGGCCCAAAAAATACACCCAAATAAAAATTACGTAGCTTTTGAAAACTGATAAGGGACAAAAAGGGTCTCCAATATGAGTACACATATGAGTACCCGCATACGACTCACAAAACGATCTCATTTTCAACCTCTTAACAAAATGTACCATGTACACGGTCTGTAATACACGCTAGTGGAATATTGAATTTGTAGAATTTGTTTCAATGCAGGAGATATCGGAAGATTTCTTTTAAAAGCGGGAGATATGGCTACCCGATCGGGAGTGCCGCCTAAAATCGTGAGACTCCCATTTAAATCGGTAGATTTGACAGGTATGTGTATGTGACAAATTATGACAAAAATATAGTCATGCAATGACAGATTATCACAATTACATGTATTGTAAACCAGCATTAGTCATGTTAAACGATCTAAAGATTCAAAGATTTTGAAATATTTGACCCAATTTCAATATTTTTTGTAGACTGCTGAACATATGTTTTTAATCTGTATTGTTATCAGAAACAAAACAAAAAAGTGATAATAATGCTCTCTAGACTTTGCAACTAAAGTTGCATGAATTTGTTTTTGATTTCCACATTGTTTATCAATCTACCAATAGATTTATAATAAATCCCTAACTTTATCTCAAATTTTCATCCCATTTTCTCCCATCTCTTATCTAGTCCGCCCCTGCTCTAGCAATCCATGTTTCAATGGAGCGCAATGTATCAACAGCATATTTCCAGCAGACTCTTATTTCTGTCAATGTTTGACAGGTTACTATGGAACCCGATGTCAGAGTAAGACATGTGTCGCATCAATGGTCTAGGGAATTAGTGCAGTTACTGTAAAATGCTTATTAATATCAAGTCTACATACCTGCAAATATTGGAAAATAACATTAATTTGGATTTAAAACACAGGGATGTGAGAGTTCCTCTTTTCAGCTGATTTCCTCGTTTTTGAAAATGTTCATTTGCTAAAATTGTAGCATTTTCAGCCCATTTTTGACCTTTTACCACAACTGTACAATGATTTTCCTCATTTTTATCAATTGGCCTCTCACACCCCTGATTAAACCGTGTTTGAGCATGCCTGGCAGCCTCACATAACCAACAGTAATATAACAATAATATTACTAATATTATTAAAAGCATAATGCTAATCGCTTTTCATTTGAGCCAAAAAAGTTAATTCGTTAATCGGTTTAAAGCCTAACTGGAAATGGTGTTACTTACTTCGCAACGTTGTTTGCTTGTCACTGCTGATGGATACACAAATACTGTTTACAGATTTGCTATTCCCAAATCCCAAATATAATTGCTTATTGATCATATGATATTGGCTTTGTAAATATTATTGTACTAACAAATTGTGTTTAATTCAGTGATATTGTTATGAGCCACAATGATAGTGTTGTGATTAATTTGGATGTATTTTAATAACAAGTTTAGTCAAGCAATTTCTGCTTTTAACATGTGTGCAATGATATGTTAAGCTGCTCGTATTCTCTCATTGTGGATTTTATGGTATATTGTGCAGAATTTGAAAATTTTGTTAGACACTATTCAAAATAAGTATTGATAAATAATCAATATGTACTAACTCCTATTTCAGATACTTTGCCCTGTGCAAGCAACCCGTGCCTAAACGGTGCAGCGTGTGTTGATATAGGAACGACGTTATATGTATGTCAGTGTCCGACTGGCTATACAGGGACGAGATGTGAATTTCTACTCAGTAAGATCAATTTATGGTTACTCCTCTTTGACTAAGCAGTGTCATTCTTGTGTACTTCCTATATTGTTTAGGACTTATATGGCTCAGCTGTTTTTCGCGTTGCTTCTCTCTAGTTGAATCTTTTTTCATTGCGCCTCATTCATCGTGGAATTGGCCAAAGTTTGTCTTCTTTTGTTCCCGTGATACTTATTTTCCTGCCAGAAGCACTTTATTTTTCTGTTTCTGGCAATCAGATACGATTACTGCATATGTTGTTTTGTCTATAGTGTATCTGTATTGCTCAAGACGAGTCATTTTGGTTTTATATTTAAGAAAGTAAAATAAGAATCTTTCTGCTTCCAGCTGTCTTATGGTAACTTGCTGTTTTTGGTGTTAAGGCTGGGGTAGACCTTCAAATAGCATAAATGGTTTTTATACTCTAACTTTAAAACTAATTGCATAAACTATATAAAAGTATACATTTTTAGAAGCAGATTTTTACCCTGAACATGGTGATGATATCAGTTTTTTGGTCAAAAATTGTTATAATACAACAACGGTTTATGCCATTTGAAGGTCTACCCCAGCCTTAAATAATTAGTTGTAATATACAGTAAATTAATATTATGAGTAGATGGTAATGATGAAATCAAAATAAATTGCGGTATTGCTTGATTTCCTACATTTTAGGTGACTACCCATGTACCAGCAACCCTTGCCTCAATGGTGCCACATGTAGTAATACAGGCACAACATCATACACATGCCAATGTTCATCAGGCTATACAGGCACAAGATGTGAAATTACCATCAGTAAGATCGAGGATTGGATTGTTAAGGCTGGTTTCAGAGTTTGATGTCTTTTAGCTATACTTGACGCAATCTAGTTTTGTCTCTTATTTATTACAATTGGATTGTAGCCGATGTGTACCTACCACCAAAAGTACAATGTGAATTTGATTGGCATACTTTTTCAAAATATTTTGAAACATGAAGAAAGATAAATAATATGAAGGAAGATATTTTGCACTTCAAAATATTGGCATCATTGCAACACTATGTCAACATCTGCTAAGGAAATTTTGAAACCAGCTTTTATCTTTATACAACATACATTTTTGAATTTTAGCACTATTTTTTCTCTGCATGCCTAAGATAATGTTTCATTTCTCAGTATTTTGGATGAAGTAGAAGAGCAAGGATAGTTTTAAGCTCTCTCCTGCATCAAATACAAACACTGCTTGTAGAAACTTGTTAGGACACCTTTCTACTTTCTACATGACTATTTACACAAGATTCTTACAGCATACATTTTAGGCTGTGGCAGCCTATATCCATTTATTAAACTTTTAATGTAGGTCTACTCTTTAGATGTAGGATCTTGCAAGAATTTATTAGATTTCACTTGAGTGTATTGTGTTTGATAGTACATATCTCTTATTTTGTTTTCTGGTTATTTTTCTTTTCCACAAGTTTGTACAATATTGAAAATCTGTTTTACTGTATAGCACTGTACTTTGTAAATCTTGAAGTATGCAACAAGCAGCCGATTAACGCACATAAACCAATATGACCATACGGGGAAGTAAATTAGTCCATATTTCTCGATTCATAACAACATACCAAATCTTGCTGAAATATTCAAATGAACCTGTGTTCATTGTTTGTCCATGTGTGATCAACAAAATTAACCCCAAATAATACCAAAATCATGAAGAATTCATGTGAAAAGTATTAATATGCAGTGATTTGGTCTTAATCAATCCTTATCAATACTTTCTAGTCTTTTACACAATACTAAACCATCAGTTCACAATGTTGTAGAATACAAGGGATATGCTATAGATCTCGTAACAGAGTCTGATTGCTTGTTGCATACTTCAAGGTTTATAGAGTATAGTTGTGAAACTATTATTTGATGGAAAATTGTTTATACGGTTATGAATTCAGAACTGCCACAATGGCTCACCAGATTGATAATCATCACAAACACTTGATTTCTTTCTTCTTTAATGAATGATACAACATATAGCAATTGCTATCACTAGTATACTCTTTTACATCCACTTGTGTTTTTATTTTTCGTACTTGAATCTCTAGGATAAACTCTTATTGGTCATCTGTGTTTCTAGAAGTATTTTTCTCAGGGGTCAAAATAGGACAAACCAATCAATGGCTACTTTGGGGTTGTTGGTTTTAAAAAGATTGCTTTTGTTTGTATGTATCATTGATATTATACAGACCTATCTTGACTTGTTGAAAGCCTCATGGCCCTCCTTATGTTGACCCCTGGTATTCTTGTTATTATGAATTTTTTAGGTTTTGGTTTCAGTCTTTTATCCGTGAGTTATTTCGTAAATATCTTTTTGATAGATAGATGTTTTTGATATGTATTCATTTTCACTATGTGTAAAATCAAAGTTATTTTATGTAACTATATTGACATTATCTTGACCTGTTATAGCTCAAGCATGTGCCAGCAGCCCTTGTTTAAATGGCGGACAGTGCCTGAATTCTGGGACCAATTATGTATGCCAATGTCTGGACAACTATACTGGAACTAGATGTGAACAAGGCAAGCACTTAACAAAATAGACTTCATTCTAGAAGAACCATTTTAGTTATTTTAAATATAATCTAGACATCAAATTATGCATATTTTTTAAGGTTTCTGTTGACATGCCTTATGTCGACATAAAGCATATCTCGACATGTCAACATGAATCTCATTTCGACAAAACTGGGAAAGTAGAATTTCATAAAGACTTTATATATATTTACGACTGTTTATTAGTAGTTGAGCTGTTAAGTGTTGCATAAATAATTGAATACTAATTGCTCGTCATTTACACCCGTTTTAAAAGTTATTACGATGGTTCACAACAAAAAAATTACAAAATAACAATTTTATATCATCCATATTACATGTCAAACGCAGAAAGAACTAGCACATTACTACATTCTGGATAAGTCTACATCTAAAATGGGTCATTAAGCTTATGAGAATAAAAACCCAACTCTTTGATATCAACTTTATGTTGACACATATGTCGACGTCGACAACAAATTATTGCAACATGCGACATGAAAAAACAATCTCGACAGAAACCTGAATATTTTTACATCAGATTGGATAAAAACTCAGCCAGGAAATTGAACTGACACTAATCACTTAGCTATTGATGATGCGGAGTGCTCAATCAGGAGTTTGTAAAAGGAGGCTTAACTGCATGCTCTAATAAACAATATACTGACATTAATCAAATAAAATAACAAGATATAAAGATAGTGGACAATTAAAATAAAATAGATTAATTTTGTTAAAGGCGAAATGAGATATTTCTTTCTCTAAAAGATAAGTGTGAGAAAATATCTATAACAAATGTCTCTGGTGAACAATTGTGTTTGAACGTACAGTATCACTACAGTTATAAGACATATATATGTTATCTTCCGACTGCAACATATTTAATCACCATTATGTTTTCACACAAATTAATCAATCTTATTTGACCTTTGACCTTTTTAGTTTTTCCATGCATCAGTAACCCGTGTCAAAACGGCGGTGCATGTACCAACATTGGGACAACAGCCTACAGTTGTGCATGCCCAAATGGCTTTATTGGTACCAGATGTGAGATACCAAGTAAGAATCAAAGTTTTGCTTGTACAGGGTGTCCCAGAATAAACCTTACAATCTTTGCGTGCAATTTTCTTAGGTTTAACGAATAGTCAGAAAGTATATAAAGGTTGCATTTTATAGCCCATGAATTAAACTTTCAGATACAGTTTGTTTAATTTCAATCGGTAGTGTACAACGAAAGTTATGTTTTATCAACTATTTGGGTGGATTTTTGTCTGGTCCAGTTTCATGATTATTGGCCATAAAGGGGTGTTTCTGAATGGAATAAAAATGGGTCACCTTGGAAAATTTATCATATCTGTCTTATTTTTACATCAAATGTGTTCACTTTTTCAGCACAGATAAAAGAAAGCATGCACATAATAAATTGGTAAACATTGTTACGGTTGAATGGGTAGGTCAATGACAATACTCAATAGAACTTCATTCAAGGCGAACTCGCAAAATCGTGAAATTGGACCACAAAATTTTACATCCAAATATTTGACAAAGCATAACATTTGATGTACATAACCGATTGAAATGAAACAAACAGTATCTGAAAGTTCAATTCATTGGATATAAAATGCAAGCTTTACATACTTCCTAACTGTCTGTTAAACCCTAGAAAATTACACGCAAAGATTGTAATGTTTTTTCTGGGACACCCTGTAGCTCTATATCTCACTTCTCAGTAAGCAATGTATTCCTAGGGTAAAAAAGAGTTCACGAATATTAGTAAATGTGACACCAGTGCTATACTGGGTGTTCTGTCCCTATTCCCGACCCTAACCCTAAACCCTGATCCTAACCCTAATTCCTAATCCTAAGCCTAATTCCTGACCCTAACCCTAATCCATGTGACTTCAGATACCCATTAGAGCAGTGATGTCACATATATCAATATTCATGACCTCTTTATTACCCCTTCTATTTACCATCATAGTTTGACTTCAAAATCAATTGTGGTCGAGTCATCCATTTGAATGATTTGAACCATGATCAAAATGATCACAATACAAACTCCATAGGTTGCCAAATATGGGAAGTTAAGCCTGGACCAGTAGCCAAGGCGTTATGTTTTCCTATGATGGTGATTACATTGCTTTCCTCACACAATGACTTCATCTCAAATCCACCCTTTACTTTTTGATATGATTTTGATTGTATGATTTGTCTTATTCAAGATACTTTTCACTTTGAATATACACTTGTGTCTTTTTTCTTCTAAAGTACAATGGTTAATTTCAAACTTTGTGAAATATTTCAGTTCATATCATAAGACACTTCTAATTTACAATTTTTCTGCAAACCACGCAGCTCTCTTCATATTATAATTTGTATTATGTATTTTACTTTGTCCTCACACCAGTTTTTGCTTTCACTAAAATATCTGAATTTTGATGTGATTGCTTCTCTTTAGAAATTCATAACTATATATATATGCATATGCCCCACATCTATTCTCTTCATTCCATCTACTTCAAGTATACACTCCATGCTTATTTGAGGTATTTACATCTTTCCCAATCTAACTACACTACCAAGTATGTATGCTCCTTCTTCTCTGTTCACCTATTTTTAATTTAAGCTTCAAGTATCCAGGCTTGTTCAAGCAGTCCATGCTTGAATGGAGGGGTTTGTGTCAACACAATAACAGGCTTCACGTGTGCTTGCCCTGCACTGTATACAGGACCACAGTGTGAACAAGGCAAGGAAATAGTTGTTTTATTTGGATTTTTTGTGTGCCTAGATTGATGGATAAACATTGGTTATTGTGTACTTGGTTTGTAGTGGTTTTTTGTTTTAATTGAAGTTAGTAATGGGACTGTGATGACCATGATTATGAATTTTTTTACTGTATATGATGATATTGAAGATGATGATGATGATAATGTCAATGGTGGCAACCACCATCAAGATGATGCAATAATGATGAATCAGTGATGATATGGATGACCAATGATGATGATGGAGATGATGACGACAATGAAAACCAAAGATACATTGCTTATTTTTCTTAAACCATTTGTCTATTCAGGTTTACCCTGTACAAGCTCACCATGTCTAAACGGGGGATTTTGTAGCAATAATGGTGTGACCTCATATACATGTCAGTGCCAGCCATTTTTCATTGGCACGAGGTGTGAACAACAAAGTAAGAAAATAACCTTAGTCAGAATTGTGCCTTAATGTAACAGAAACATATGTGATTCTCATTTTCAAACCCAAAT
>JXSR01S030066.1:0-24606 GCA_000969725.1 Ophiothrix spiculata | reverse complement strand
GACGTCTTTTCCAAACAGGCTTTAGAGGGGGGATATCAGACGTTGAAAACTAACCTGTGTGATGTTGACGACCATTGGGGTATTCAGGTGCACTCGACTTAAAACAAATCAACTCTGGGTGATGAGATTTGGACTTTATGCTAATGATACATAAATCTGCGTAAAATGTGCATGTGTGTTTCAATATCTGTGCGTTATGACAAGATGTGATTGATGCATTAGCCTCATAAACCCTGATTTCCCCAAATTTGATCCCCAATAAAAATGGTGGCAAGTCGGATATATCCACTGTAAATAAATAGACATGTCACATCTTGGTCAGTACTTATAGTAGTAGGGCCTATTCATCTCTTTCCTTTGCATTTGGGGTCGACATTCTGAGGCATGAGAATCCTTATATTTGGATATCCTGGAAATAAGCCTGTTTTGAATCATTTCTAAGCAAAATCCTGCAAAATTTGTTAACCCTATATCCTCGTTCCTGCGTTTTGTTACTGTTAAATTGTATAAAACTAATATGTATCGAGGGGTACTTCCAAAAAACCATAATATTTCTAGGATCATAGTATGAATCTCAAAGAATATTAATCATGTTTCTTCAGACTTAACTTCAACTCTACCAGAATGAATTAACAAGTCCCAATGATGCATGTTCCTGCCATATATGAGAGCCCTAGTCCCTTTAACCATTTTGCATATTGTTTAGTTTGGTGAATGTTCTTAGGAGTTTGTTTTACTGAGTCTTTGTGTGCTGGTAAATCTTAGCCTTGTTTTGAACATAGAATTTAAAGGATTGTTTAAGCATGATATAGTGAAAGATATTGATACATTAGGATTTGTCTTGCATTGATGTTATTAAACTTTGTATGAATGCAAATAATTACTCTCATTGTATACTAACACTTGATATATTGGCAATATTAAAATTTTTACTTATACATTATATGTATATATGTAATAATGTCACAGGCTTTAACTGGAATATTTGTCTAAACTCTGGATCATTTTGGATGTCCTACTAATGCTTTTGTTTGGCACTGACAACATTTTAAGGTTTGCAATGAACATATCAAGGCATGTGTGGCCTTGCGGAACTGTGCAGGACTCATAATTGGAAGGTTCTGAGTTCGAGCCCCGCTTGCGCCAACATGTTGTGAAGCTGAGCAAATTACTTTATTATACTTGCCTCATTAACCGAGTGCATTGGGGAGCTGTTTTGAGGGGAATACTACAACCTAATTGCTGATAGGTCTGTACCTTTGGTCATTGGCTGCAAGTGGCCTAGTGTAAGGCGAAGTGGTTCTGATGATTCCCTAGTTACGGTGTAATAATAATGGTTAGCGCTTATAGTTCTGGTTGTTGTTAGATGTTTTACCTAATTAAACTAAAAGGTGTAATTCAAATTGTTGTAAGAAAAAGAGGTTATTGTAGGAGGTTAGGTCCAATAGATAAAAAAGTGGAAATGGATATAGATTTTAGTCCGGTATTCACTTAAAATATCCTGACGAGCCTTGATTACCTTGAGCCTTATGTTTAACTAACAAATGCTGCTAGATTGTCAAGTATGATGTAGCCAGTCCAATAGAATTAACATCATTACTATTTACACACAAAAAACCAGTGTCTTTAGTCTTTGACTTTGTCTTAATTAGTATGTGAGTCATCACTAACCTTGTTTTAGTTTTGAGATCATTACTGAACTTTTAAATGTGATTCATTAAACCTTTTGAACTTTGACCTTTCCTCCCATCATCTAGACATTCCATGCAACTTGAACCCTTGCCGGAATAATGGCATATGTGTTTCCACACTGGATGAGTTAGGCAGGAGTATATATGTATGCACTTGCCCCTCTGGGTACGCTGGAACATATTGTGAAATAGATCAAAGTAAGCAAATACTCATTGTTTCAAATTTATCATATGTATTCAACTCATTTAAAGCAATGTTTAATGTGCAAAATGGAACAGAAGATTGATGCCATTACTTTAAACAGTTATTGGAACCAAGGAAGATCCAAATTTGGAGGTTACAAGTTTGATCCTAGCAGTGGCCATTAAGCTATAATTTTGGACAAGACATTTAATCTCTATGACAACCCGAGCAATATTGAGAAGCTGATAATGGGAATCATTGCAATAGACCATATCTATAATATGATAAATACACTACTTGATCTTGCTCTGAGTTCCGTTCCCCGTCCGATTCTGTGGATTTACCCCATCAACGGCGGGAGTAGGTCACTTAAAGATATGGTCTATAGAGACTGCTGATACAATAGGCTAGTTCAAAACCCTAAGCGCTATGCGTTTGTGTGTCTTTTAGTAAAAAAAGGGCTACGCGGATGCGGAAATACCCTTATTTTTTTTATTGCACTTTTCGGCCACTATTTTTTTTTTCGTGGCCGTTTATTTAACTTTTTTTTCCAGTAGTAGGAAAAAAAGATGAAAAAACTGAAAATCTTTCAAAAACTTGAAAAAAAGAAAAGAAATGCGCAAAAAAAAAAGATTTTGATTTTTAAAAGCTATGCGCGCGGGAAGCTGAGACAGACTATTTTTATTCTTTGGCCTAATGTACACATTGGTCAAAAGGAATGGTTTCCTGATTGCAACGAAATGGTAAACTACAGCATAACTTTGTATCCAAATGCAAACAGTGTGTTGTTGAATTAATTCCAAAGTCAAAAAGAGTATATGAAATAATGATGTTCCAGCCTGAGCGTCAGTAGTAAAATTACATAAATTGTATGTTTAACATATTGAACCTACAAGATTTTGTAATAGTCATCATAAAGTTATATTTGAAGATGTATTCTCTCTATACATGTTGAATATTTTAAAGAACAGAAAAGAATTAAATTCTCAGCACTGATGCAGAAGCATTTTTAGATTTTAGTATGATTAAGGAGAAAAGTTGTTTATGTCAAAAGATGGTTTAAATATAAGTGCCATTAAAGGCATTGCACATAATGTTCTCAGATTCAGGAAGCAATTGTTGCACAATCTTCATTGGGAAAGCGGGTTAGTGTAGCGGTACTTCTCTCCCTTTGCAGGTTCGATTCCTGACCCCGCTGCAGTGCATTTGGTTTACAGTCCATACTCGCTTCCATAGGTTTTTCTCCGGGTACTAAGGTCTTCCTCCTACTTATAAAACTGTCACTAGATTTATCCATCTGAGTCTGCCCCACCCAGGTAATGGGAAGCTGCACAAAGGGTGAATTTTACAACCGAAGTACCGATAGAATGTGCTCTACGGAAGCACTTCTTAGTGAAGTGAAATGGTTGTGACGATCTACCTGCAGCGAATCATGACGACTGCTTTGTATCCTATTTGGTGGAAAAAAAATTATTATTATTATTTATTGTTCTTGGTTTATATTCCTTTCAGGAAGTGGATGTGAAAGTAACCCATGTGTACGAGGCGTTTGTCTTGACCTAGGGGCCATGTCATATAGATGCTCATGTCCTCAGGGATTCTCTGGGGATCGGTGTCAAACAGAACGTACCGCCAGTAAGATATTAACAAATGGCAAATTTATGTTCTAACATTTGTATATAGAATTTTAATATAAGAAAAAAATGAGTGTAGGAGGTGATTTGGTTTGGTGATTGATTTTATGTTCTAACATTCCATGTTGAGCTATTTCTAGTAATTTAATACAACTACTTTGCAGTTCCTTCATTGTGAGTATTCAAAGATCGTACCCATGCAATTACTCGATTTAAGTACCGGTACTGTGCAATATTAGCATTAGGAATTTGACTTTGTGTATATAGACGTGATGTATGTTTGGTCTTTTGATTTACCTGTTGCTAATACATGAGTGTAGACAAATGTATCAGATATACATTGCTAGGTTGTTTATATCAAATTATGTTTTAGCTGTTAATTCAGATGTATATATTAATGGTGATGTTGTTATGATATTTAGAGGTGAAATGGTCCAATCAGATTGGTTCGGATTGGTTAATACAGTTTTCTACAGTTTTAATGTCTTGTTAGGCTTCTACTACTACCCTATTGTATGGACTAGCACTTGTAATAACTTGGTGTATGTAGTGATGTCCACTATGGATCAAGAATTGAAGCTTTTTTGTTTTATTCGGATTGGTTAGTACAGTTTTCTACATGTCAGTTTATGTCTTGTTGGGCTTCTATTACTACCCAATTGTGTGAATTAGCTCTAGTAATAACTTGGTGTATGCAGTGATGTCCATTACGGATCAAAAATTGAAGCTTTTTTATGTTTTATTCACAATTGTTTTTCTATCTTAATTATGATATGTTCTGTTTCCAAATTGTTCTTACTGTTATACTCTTTTCATCACTTAACCTTTACTACAGTTACCACTGGCATGTCCAGGATTTTTCCTTGCGGGGGCTGAAGGGGGGCTGGCTGATTTGTGCGGGGGACTTAGTGTCAAAACTTGTCAAAATTAGGCTGATTCTACATGATTTTTGCAAGTCTGCTGGGGACTTCAGCCCCAAAGCCACCCCCTTGGACACTCCACTGCTTACTACTTTTTTCAATGTATCTATTTTTTAGATTATGAGGATTAAGTTTTTGTATACTAGTATGCTAATTGTGCTTATATGACTAATTTCGTAACATTTGTTAATCTGCTCTTGATTGAACAACTTATTAGACACAATGCTCAATGCAAAGAAGACCGAATGCCGGATCCTGAATGAAACATCTGATCATCCTCCTATCCGCTCAATGAGTGGAACTGCCATAAAGGAAGTAGAAGACTTTAAATACCTTGGGTCATATGTACTTGATAGCAAAATGGACTTCTTGACAAGAAAGGGACAAGCATGGATCGCCTGTAACAAGCTCGATGTCATATGGAAGTCTGATATTACCAGGGCAACCAAGATTGAATTCTTCAGGGCCTATGTTGAAAGCATCTTATTGTATGGCGCAGAAACATGGACTATGAAGAAAGATGGCACCTACACCAGGCTACTATAATGCCCGTCCAAAATTTGTCCTGGAAACAACATCCAACAAAGCATCAGATTTATGGTGATATACCCCATCTCTACAACCGTGGCACAGAGAAGAGCCCAGTTTGCTGGTCACTGCTTTCGAGCCAAGGACCAAATATCGGACCTTCTTCTTTGGAGACTGCCGCATCCAAACAGAGGCTGTAGACCATTAACGTACCCTGATGCCATATATAGAGATACATGGCTTGAAATTCAATGAGCTTGGAAGTGCAATGTGTTATAAAGATAGTTGGCAAAGATGTGTGTCATGTATCTCGACGGAAGTGGAAGGATGATGATGATTAGATACAGACACAGCATCTCATGACTTTGTTGCTTCATGTGGCATCAGCAAATAAGTCCTAATTTCTGATAGCAAAGCTTAACCCAAGGTTATTGCCTTGGCCACATTTAGTTTCTAACCTGCATGTTATTGTTAGTTCTGATAGTTATACTGAGATGGTTAAAACAGACTTTCAGCACTAGGTGAAAATTCACATACCTTGAATTTTCGATGTGTAACACATGTCTTCATCAGAAGAGATCCTGTGATGTTGTGAGGGTTCTTGACCTCCTATGACCTTGGTGGCGCTAGTCAGAAGAGACCATTATATAAGGAGGGCAATTCCAATCCTTGGTCACGGTTCAATGAAGGTTCTTCTTTTTGATGTAAATGGCCTCCCGCACTTGACAAGGGTACTCTCTGTCTTCTCTGTCCAAGACTCTAGTATTGTCCCAATTAATATTATGGCCGGTGTTGGAGAAATGTTCTGCCACTGCAGATAATTTTCAGCTAGGAGCTAAAGGTTTGTGTTCTTTCAGTCTATCACCTAACTGGTGGCCCTTGTGTCCTATATATAAATCAGGACATCTCAGTATGTTTATCTACCAGCACGTATGAACTTTCATTCGAGTTCTAATAGTTGTTAATGCAATAATTTGTCTCTTTTTGTCTACTTTTTGTTCTGCCACTTCTTATAGTTTCAAGCCTTATATTGTCAGCAACCTCGATCTCCACCACACATCTATTTCAGTCAACTTTATTTGATTATTTTTTATTTTCAAGATCAATAATGAAATCTAATTTGGCATAGCAACCACATACTGGTGCTGAAATATTGACTTGAAATCTTAAGTAAATATCAGAATCATAAAACATAAATGCTATCATCAAAATATTCTTGATCAAGGTAAAAAAAGTGATAAGAAAATGGGTATCACCAACAACATTGTCTCTGGTTATTTCACAGCAGTTGGTACCACACCTTGTGACAGCTTCCCTTGTTATAACGGAGGTGTCTGCATCAATGTCAATGATGCACAGCCGTTCTTTGTGTGTGTCTGTGAACCCAGTTTTAACGGAGCACGATGCGAGACTTCTACAAGTAAGATGCATGGAGATGTATTCAAGTCATGCATCCGTGTCTTGCATGGTTGTCCATTTAGGCGTTGGAGCACAAGTCCTGGGCACAAGTAGGCCACAACTTTGTGTCGCCGGCTGCAACCGGGTCATAGTCTTGGTTTTCCAAAATGGAGACAGTAGGCTTAATTGTTCACCTCAAGATCATTGTAAAATATTCATTACATGTTTTGAAATGATTTAGAGGTGCATGATCATGCAAGCTTACGGTCACCATCTTGGAAAATCAAGGCTGTGGCCAGGTTGCGGCGGGCTGCACAAAGTTGTGCTCCAACGCCTATAGATTCCTTGCAGAAATTTTCATCATATTTCCATTGGAATCTTGTTAATTATTCATTTGCATCATGATTTTCATCAACAGAATCGTAACATGTCATTACATTTGCATGACAACAATTCAATTGATTTAATTTTGTCTTGGTGCGCATAAACAGGGGAGGGTGGTGACTTACATTTCCTATCTCTTTTCCCAGTTGTTCCTGAAGTACTTTTATGATAATCTCTGTTTCTGTACCTATACTACTATCCATCCTAGCCTATATAATATCATTGCAATATGCCTCTATTCTTTCATCTTATTTAAAAACGAGTTTACAAATTTGTTTCCATGCTAGTACTTTAAATATCTTACTACGATAGAGACACTGCATGCAAATTCTTATTACTAACCACCCCAATCCTAGCAAATTCCAATTCTCTAAACCCGATACTCAAACCTCAATCCATTATCCACCTAAATAATATGTACCCAGTTACCCGTCAGACTAATTACCAACAGCCTTCCTCCTCCTCACACCCCAACAACTCTGCTCTCCATTATCCCATCCAATATTCACACGTGCTCCCTGAATACCACCTACCTACTAGCCGTAACAAGAATCCTTATCCCAATCCATAACATTTCCTTATATTCTAACTAAATGCTTGGAACAGAAACATTCCCATCCTACTGATCTATAACAACCATGCTCCTCCTTATTGACCCTAATAGCTCCCCTTTTACTACCTTAAGTCCACATAAGTCATTACTACCACCAGAGACCAAACAGGTACCCAATTACTATCTTACTAACCTAGCAATCAATAATCCATCCCTCACCCTACAGCCCAGTCTTCCTACTTAATGCTCGCACAACAAAAATATGTGCCCATCCTACTAACCTATAACTATTTACCCCATCCCTGACCCTACAGCATATCTCCAATTTACTATAGACCAAAAAGTCACATTATAGCAAGCAAAAGATTTTTCAATCTGAAATTTTGTTTAAATGTCCAAAATTAGTTTGGCACATGGCAAATGCTTGTACAACAGAAATCATATACAACTTACTAACCTAACGAACATATCCCTGCACCCTGACAGCTCCCTATTTTCCTACCCATTGCTCACACAAGCTCTCTTTAATACCTTTTAGACACAGCCTGTGATAGTAGTCCTTGCATGAATGGTGGGGTTTGTGCATCAGGGACAGCTGGATATGCCTGTGTTTGCCCTAACGATTTTGGTGGACTCCGATGTGAAATTAGCGCAAGTAAGATAGCAATTTTGTTGGTATAGGTGTAGAATCATTTATTTGAAAAATCACCATGACAAAGGTTAATCTTAATTCAATAATATTGATACAGTAAATTCTAGTAGACTATTATAACTAAAGCCCTTATTAATGCAGTTGAAGTTGTTTTTTGGAATATAATAATTTGACATAGTATTTCCTATCACTGTTATGATAAAGAATGAAGGAAATGGTTGCAAAATGTCGCACTGTTAATTACTAGCTTGTGTATATTTTATACTGACATTTTTCATCCCAAAGTGATATTTTTATCATTTCAAGAGACCTCACAAATTTAAAAGAATAATGAATGGTTTATTATTTAGCAAATAAGAAATTTACCATGCATTTTCCTTAGGTATAATGTTTTGAAAATATTC
The DNA here is from genome assembly GCA_000969725.1 of Ophiothrix spiculata. NCBI lineage: Eukaryota > Metazoa > Echinodermata > Ophiuroidea > Amphilepidida > Ophiotrichidae > Ophiothrix > Ophiothrix spiculata. Next base: position 16,258 of record JXSR01S030066.1, on the reverse strand, counting down.
TGTATCATGTATATCAATTACCACCATAAGTAATCATTTAAAACAACTGAATTGGTTTCGCATTATTCATAACATATATCAGATGATCCTCATCAAAACCATATTTCAATCCTTACACCTAAATAACATAACTTGTCAATTGATATTAACATCTTCATACCTACATAAATAATTTATTTCTGTTTCAAACACTAACAAAGTAAACACACACAATGCTTTTTGACAAGCCCAGTGTTTCTATTCCAATAACTAACAATGAAACCCAGTGCTTCTATTCTTACCCGACTAACTCATGCAGTGTTTCTATTCCATAGCTGATCCATGTTTCAGTGAGCCTTGTTATAATGGCGGTACTTGTATAGTGTTAACAACGGGTTATTTCTGCCTTTGTCCGGCTGATAAGTTTGAAGGTCCACAATGTGAACAACGTAAGAAGCTAGCTGTAATATAATATCTCTGTAAATGGTTTTGTTTTTGATATTTATTGTTTTTTGTACTAAATTCTAAAAAGAGGGCAAAAAAGTAATTGCAAACCTGTTTAATATTTTGTAATAGATGTCTAATGTACAAATGAACTGTGAAAGTTTTTATTTATTTGAGTTTTTTTTTTTCATGAAGGTGAAAATTCTTTTCATAAATTTGAATTGATTTGTTTTGAAAATAAAGTTTCACCTCAAAACACCTTTAGTGCCCATGATATGATAAGGTATATTACAAGGATGTTTTTGAGGCAATTTGCCACAGTGCCACTACCAATTACCTTTATGCACTAATACATAATGGTATTCTTATCTTCAAAATGTAATAGCCTTCTAAAATAGGAGTGTCCTTTAAAAATTAATGTGAAATTAGTGCCCGTCAGAATCTTAAAATATATCCATTACAACTGATAAAATTTAAATATATCATTTTGAAAAATTAAAAAGTGTAAAATTTGATATTTGAATCAAAAATGCTTAATTTACAAGGATTATTGTTATCCTGTATTTTAAGTGAAATACTAAACAGTTTTTTCCCACCTTTGCCTCGTAGCTATTTTCCCATGCAGCAGCAATCCATGTTTAAACAATGGTGTATGCACTGATGAGGGGGTGGCATCATTCACCTGTGGCTGCCGTGGGGGATTTACTGGGCCGCGTTGTCAATTTGATAACAGTAAGAAAACGCCAAATGAATTGACTTGTTTTGTGTTCACTTTTATTAGTAGCTGCCTTGAGCACCATGTTACGATGTTTTAGTGTCTCATTCTTAGGTCTATTTTTTAGTGTTTAAATTGTGTAAGTCACTGACTGTTATTGTACTGAGTTATCTTGCAATTTGTGTAATTCAAAATAGACATAATGACTTTATTGGGTATATTGCTGGTTATATTTATTGAATGGATATGTTTATCTGTGTTCCACAGGGATCAATTGTTGGTTCATCAGATCATTGGAATACCCTGCAATATTTCCTCAAAATATCTATGACTTCATTAGGCATTACTGTTCTTTACTATTGTTTTGTTTAGCATGGTATGATAATATTTGTCTTCTTAAAGCACAGCTATAGATCAATATCGGCAAATGAATATCAGCTGACTCTGAATATAGATTCTATATGTAATATGTTTCTTTTTGTGGTGTTCTTTGGTAACGAATTAACATTGCTATATTGTACATTGTAAATATGTGCCCCTAGGTGTGTCACGTCCAACCAAAAATATAAGTCTAGCTGCCCGATTCTGAAGGCGCTGAAGACGAGTCAAATCATAATCAGTGGCTCCGAGCAGTAAAGCGTTACCATAGTCTATTCGGGAAAACACAAGTGCCTGAACAGCAAGTTTAGAAGTTTCAAAATCCATGAAGCATCTGATCCTAGAAAGGTTACGTAAGTGAAAGCTGGTGCATTTAATGATAGATGAAATTTGACTGGACATGTTCAACACTGGGTCAAAAACGACTCCAAGATTTCTAAGCGCCAAAGTTGGGTCATCTGTAACATCATCAAGAGTCAATTTAACTCCCGATAGACGACCTATGAATCTGGTTGATGCCGCAATAAAAAACTCTGTTTTTCCCTGGTTGAGCTGTAATTTATTTCTTTACATCCAGTTTTTAATTTGATGCACACAAGTTTTCAGTTTGTTAAGCGCCAACTCACACTCACTATCAATTCTAGGATCAAAGGCAACATAGATTTGCGTATCGTCAGCGTATATATGAAACTGAACATCATTCCTACGTAGTATGTCCCCCACAGAATGGACAAAGGATTTTTATCTCGGTTTTTAAAACATTTGTCTTATGTTTTAGATGTTAAAACCTGATTAATATGATAGATCACACTTCAAAGGTAACGTTTCTGATGAAATTAGAAATTCGACCTTGGTAGTGATTTTTGACTATGCTCAGCTTCAATGTCCCGTATCTCGTAATTTACTATGCCGACCTTAAGGTACCTTTAGATATGACGGGGCACATATGAGTCTGAGATTTCTTTAAACAGTTATGATGTTCTATTATACACATCTGATCATATCTTTGATGTTGCCTAGCTTATATAGTTTATACAAACTTTAAAATCATGTGTAAACAGTGTAGGCATTTCTCTATTCTGTATAATTTGTCTTCTGCAACTTGCTAATAGTCAGGTCAATGATAATTGTTTTTCTTGCAGATAGTGAATTGTTCACTTTTAATGGTGTATACTGTACAGTTAAAAATTTATTTTGGTCAGTTTACAAACAGCAAAAGATCATGCTAAGTAAACAGTTTATACATGTGCTAAAAATGTATTTTTATATGAATGTTTATTGTTTCAATCTTTTTAGATTACATGCATGGCAATCACATTGTTTCTCATTGTTGAATCTGTAAATGACTGTGTTTATCTTTCACACCAGGAATGTGTTGACCTTATTTGCTATGTCTTCTTCTGTCCTATCTATTTTGACAACTATATATCTTTCAAAGCAGGAATGTGTTCGCCTCATTTGCCAAGTTTTCTTCTCTGTCCTATCTACGTTGACTCTCAGCTTCACAACGTGTCAAGTGAAAGCAAGAAAGTTGTATGTGCAGTAGCTGTTATTTTTCAACAATTTGAATTATATGCTATAAAGTGAGTCTTGGATTGGTAGTTCTTATAAAATGACTCTTATCATTTCAAGAGGGGAGCTTGGGCGAGTGGTTAGAGCGTGGGACTCATAACCGCATGCATTCATCTATCGCCAGATCGAGTCCCGGGCCCGGCACGTCTCCTTGTTTCCTTAAGCAAGAAACTTTACTCTGCTTGCTCCGTGCTTCAGAGGGCACGTAAAGCCGTCGGCCCCTATTTGAAGTGTTCCTGACACACTGTCGGATGTAACAGAACATCACATGCTAAGCTACGGCTGTTTAAAATAAGAGTAGGGAAATCCTCCCCGGTACCGTGACCATATGTCAAAATACGTCATCAACTCTAGAACCAGAGTACTGTATATAGTGAAATAGTCACTTCTAGCAGTTAAATAAATTGAAGACTTGAATAACTATTGACATATGGGAGAGAAATTTTGAGGCTTTTGTTGCATTTTAATGATAAGGTTTTCAATAAATACAACATATAGCAGCCATTGCAGATACGACTTTCTTGAACTCACTTATCAAACTATGAGATCTCATTTCTTCTTCACAGTGCTAGAATATTGTCAGTCTGAGATTGGACAGTCAACTGAGACACAGCCGAGACATCAGATGTCTTCTCACCAGATTGAAGTAGATAATATGTTAATCCGAATCAGCCCCATAATCCTTATTTTGATTTTTTTTCTTGTAGACAATCCATGTTTCAATGCACCGTGTTTGAATGGAGGTACTTGTCAACAAGCAGGCAATAGCTACTCATGTACATGTGCTCCAAACTTCTCAGGAACCAATTGTGCTCAATCTAATGCTGTTGGTGAGTTTTTTGTTCAATTAAGGTGTCTGGTGACCACGTACTGGTACACCCCCATGTGCATTACAATACTTCTGAGCACTCGTGTGTCCTCGTATATATCACTATACATAAAGTCGTTTAAGGTCCTCGAAGTGCGGACCCCCCTAAGATGGTAAAACATTACATTTTAGGCGTTTTAGAGCATGTTTTCCGAGGACCCGTGTTTAGGTCCTCGGAATGTTTTAAGTCCTCGGTGTGTCGGTGTGTTGTCATGCGGAAGTCCTCGGTTTATATAGGAATATATACGCACACTTGTTTTGATTTCGTAAGTGCAGCAACATGCATGCGCAGTATACGCAGAATAGTGTTTTGAAGCCAAATAGTGCCATATTTTCTCATATTTTGCGAAATATAGGTCGGTGATCCCCACTTTTTATTTTTCAATTGAAAGAACATACTTTTGTGCAAATTTTGTGAAAAAATTGACACAAATTTTCAGTGGGAAGTTTTTAAATTAACACTAAATAGTGTCACTTTTGCCACATTTCCTATAGACCCCTGTACTAATTTTTCCCAAAAAGCTCCAAAAATGCTATTTTTAAACTGACTTGCATGCAAAAACGAGTCCGGTGGCCCCCAATTTTTATTTTAAAAATCGGTTCTACATTGATAAAATATTATTCTTGCTCAGTCAGATCTATCATGGACCAGACACCTTAATAGAAAGACAATTGAAAAATGTAAATAGGAAGGACAGTCTTTCAATGTATCATATGAACCAAGGCTGCAGTTGTAAATGGGGGGAAAAAAACCTACCACATTTGCAGCCAAAGTTCCCACTAAGTAATAGTCCATCCAATTGTTGTTTTTATTAACTAAACACATAACTTACAATAGACAAAAAATGTTACTTTCCAAGACATGCTTTCTTAACTTATCACAATCTTCAATATATTAGGACACATACACCGGCGTGCCCAAGATTTTTACTTGCGGGGGGCTAAAGGGGATTTGACAATTTTGAGGGGAGTTGAGTGGTAACAGGCTGACTTTAAAATGATTTTTACAATCTTACGTGGGGGGGGGCTTCAGTTCCCAAAGGCCCCCCCCCCCCCCGGGGGCACGCCAATTACATACTAAGTCTGTCTTGTTCTTTTCTGTAGGTCCAGGATGTACCAGTAACCCGTGTCAAAATGGAGGTGTTTGTCGGAATATTGGTGCCACTGGCTACTCCTGTACCTGCCCTACTGGGACCAGTGGCTCTAACTGTCAAGTGGGTAAGTGCAGATTTGTATAGCCACTTATCCATCTCTTGCTCTCAAGATTGTACGTATACGGCATATATTTCACTAGATACATCCAATATCTCAGAAGCCCGCACAAATTGCTATGTGAAAATGAATTTGGTGTGTAGAGCTACGCGCTGGTCTTTTCTCTCTCTCTCTTTTGTTTTTTATCGACAGTAATCCAGCGATCGACTGCCGTACGGGTTGCTGTCATTTGCTGTTGCGAATTTACATTGAATTTTATGTTTTATTTTAACTGTCAAAACTTCCCATAGTTAAAACTGGCGGGATTGTACTCAGAAACTGCTAATATTATAACTTGCAGATAAATGTCATTTATTATAAAACTATCATGTACTGGACCCTCGCCATGTTTGCATGGGAGATACATCAACTTGTAATAACAACATTAGTGTTTGGCGATACTCAACAATCCACAAACTGGGGACTTCACACTCGTATGTTGGGCGATCAAAATGTTAAGCATTAACAAAATATATATATATCGCATACCGCATAGCTAATTTCCTTTAAAAAAAATCGCATACCTCATAGCGTTTTTGCAAATGGTTTCTGAGACAACCTTTTTTTTTTGCCTAAGTAAAATAATTTAAATAAGTTAAATGGTCAATGTCTGATTTAAACCTATGACATGCTTCCTTGATATACATGGCATCCCTGAATCATCAATTATATGTTATGTATTTAATCATAATGAAGAAAATTTCATTTCAACAACACGTCTTTTGAAAATGAGTGAAGTTCCCCGAATTGACCCTAGTATTTTACGCAAAACTTTCATATTGAGACAAATGCATATAGGGACATATGGGCTACCAGTTTAAGTCTGAATCTGGTAGGTGGGTGTGTAGTGTTGTGCAGTGTCTGTGATCAAGATAATAAGCCCCATGTGCTTTTTTCAACCCAGGTTGAAAAGTCAAGTGGTGTCATCATTCTTCAGTGCGGGGAAGGTAACAGACTCAGGGGAAAGTTTTGGTGATGCCCTCACCATAAATATAGCAGAATATAAATAAAGAAACCCATGGATGCAATTTTTGCAATGATCATTATATTCTACTTATTTTGTCTTTTATTCTGTTTGTCCTGATGTCTTAATTTCAGTTGTTGCCCCATGTAGCAGTAACCCATGTCAAAATGGTGGTGTATGCCAGAACAATGGTAATATAGCCTATACCTGCCAATGTCCACCTGGTGTCACAGGGACTAATTGTGATGGAGGTATGTAGTGTTCCACAGGGATCAATTGTTGGTCATATGTAGTCAAAAATAGTTATTTTGACCTTTCAATGATGACCATCATCGCACATGTTCATATTGAAATGAACTTGTCAAATCAGTAACACTGAAGTTTATGTGGTGTTCCTTAGGGGACAATTTTTGGTTGTGATTTAGCATTCATTTTATTTCCATGGTGTATTCATATTGTCAATGTACTTGGCATCATTGTATTATGTGGTGTTCAACAAGGAACAGTTATTGGTAATGATTTGAGCGTTTATTACCTGTACAAAATTTGTTCTTACTTTTTTCTCTTTAGAATTAGTTACACTGTTTTCGTTTGAATGCACCAGTAGTGAATTAGTACGTAGTTTTCACAGCATGTAGTTTCTGTTGTTTTGGTTGCTACATAATTGTTTAGTTGATCATAAAATGCAAAACATTCAAATTTTAAATTTTGATTTGAAAAAGTTGTAAAAGTTTTTGTCTTGTCTTGCCTGGAAGAGTGTATGTATTTACTGTCTTTACATACTTGTGTACATTTGGAAACAATGTCTTGACCATCACTTTATGTTAATTGTGTTTGATGCCCAACAAATAATTTAAAATTAATTGATCACAAAATGTATCGGTCAAATCAATGCAGTTTTGAGGCCCATTCACCATTCATTCCCATGCAATGTAGCGTCGAGTTTTTCAAGACAACAGAATTAATGACTTTATGTTAAAAGCAGACCTGAAACATTTCAGCTTTTCAGCTGATTTCAGCACGTTTTCCTAGATAAATCAGTCAAATCCAAGCTCTTTGGTACAGAGTTTGATGGTTTACAGCTCTTATTTTGAAGATTCAGTTTCATGTCTGTAAAAAAATAGTTCATCAAATTTGAAATGATCTGGTATTGAACTTGATTTCAAATCATTAATCAATCCTTAGTAAATAATAGTTATTTCCTAGTTTGAAGTGTACTAATCTTTCTTTTTTGCTATCATTTTCTTCCTCTCCCCTCCTGATTTCAGTCGGTGTGTGTGCCTCCAACCCATGCTTTAATGATGGCATCTGTCAAATTACACCCACTGGAGGGTTTACATGCGCTTGCCCTGATTATGTCTATGGCACTCAGTGTACCATACCAAGTGGTATGTATATGTGGTGTTCCACAAGGCTCTATTCTTGGTCCTATTGCATATTCTGCATGTAGAGCATAAAAATCTTTGCTTACTGCGACATGAACTATGTGATCTTTAATTGCAAATGTTTTTATCTTAGATGCATGCTGTAATGATGTTATCTAGCTATGCTGAACTATTTTCTCAGAACTTTATCTACCTTTCTGTTTATTAAGCTCAACAAATTTTCAAAAATAATATTAATTTTACTGATTGAATGGTTTCTGGTGTAGGCATTTGGCTCAATATAAAATGTCCATCATGTACTTTTTCATTTTGAATGATATGTTTAAAACCAAGTCAACTATATTCATATATAATGAATGGAATGAGCAGTTAATATCTCATCATCGATTAGTTGTGAAGTGCTTGCAAGTAAAATATAGTAACAAAGAAGTTTAAATTTAAAGAATTTATTAATTTATTTCTAGAAACCCTATCACTTAATTTCTCATTCTCCGGAGAATTTAGATATTCAAAGCACAAATAATTGTCTGTTTTACTATAAATGTTCAAGTTCAACTAGAATGGTTATGGATATTAGTTAGTAGTTGGAAGTACTTTCTAAAAATGCAATAAAATCAGTATAGGTGTTCAGGAATGTTGACCTTCACTTTGATGATCGTGGCTAATGCCTGTAGTGCCAGATGTGGCTGTGCCTCCTATAAGAAATTATTAACTTTAAGCTGCAATCGTAGCGAAGTGACTGACCTATGTGATATGTACACAACAGCAGAAGTTTGTATGTTCATAGATAATTCCTGTGGCAATGATTCCTAAAACATGCTGTAGAAAATATCTAGATTTCTGTATTCCATTTCCATTTCTCTGCTTGCTGTATGTTTAATATTGCACCCTAGTTTTGCCTAACATTATTGCTCGCTTTTTGCTAACTATGTTAAATATTCAGAGTGATGCATTCTGATAATTAATACTTTATTTCACCAGGAAAAAGCTTAGAAGATACAGAACTGACTGTCATATTTAGAAAGTGGATCGGCCTGTATGCCACCATCATGTTGTTTTTAAGGGAAAATCCTTGATGATTTGATAATATTGAAACACATGTCTACAAATATCAGTGAATGTCATTTTTCTGGCATAATTTTATCATCAACATCACACCACTTTTCAATTTCAACACTTACAATGTCAAAACTACCGGGGCTATAATTCGTGTTTTTTTTCTCACCTTTCTAAAATTTGATTTAGTAGGAATATGGCAGCATCACTAATGGTGCTGTGTGCTAGTATGTATTTTGGTGCATGGTGTGTCAACATCCAACTACCCAACAACATGAAGGACTTTTAGAAAGCATGCTTGCTGTGTCAGTTGGATTTTGACTGTTTGGCACAGTACACATTGCCTTCCAAATTCATGGCCTAATAAAACATACCCAGATGATTTAAGGGTATGTGTGACCGTCCATCCCAAACAAGCCGTAAATGCAGCCTCTTGTCATTTTTGCTTTGTTAAACATTTGCAAAAACCATGTTATAAGGATTAAAATGACACCTCAATGAACTTCACTCAGTTTCCAGAAGTCAAGTTAAGGTCTGTCAAAGGATGTCAGGGAGTAAAATGTATAAGTGAAATAAACTCATTAAAAGATCAGTAAGCCCTATATTTTTTGTTGTTTGTCCTCAAAATATACAGATATATTTCATATTTCTGATCATTTTCTTGGAATGAAACTTTGCTTGTGCTTTTAAGTAGGCACAAGGATTATAAATCTGTAAAAAATCAATTTCAGCAAATTACGACCTTGACATGCATTTCTCCTGGCCTGTAGCTCAAAATGAAGTTTGCTGCATTTACAGCTCGTTTGAAATGGACAGTCATATATTTTCTGTTGAAACAGTCATAACCACAGAGTTGATTGAATCCATTTTCACAAAGATTTTCATTGTTGAGAGGTATTTGAACACGCCACAGAGTTGTTCATCGCAAATCGGCATATTTTTATCAATCTCGGCCGCTAAAGCCAACCTAGTGTGATAAATATACGCAAACGCATGGATGCATCATTGTTGATTTGTGATGAACAACTCTTTAACATGTTTGAATACCGGTACCTAAATGACTAATACTGGTAGTCGATAACCAGTTTATAACAATTGGTAAAGTCAAATACACCAGTCCTTAACCTATTCTCCAGTATTTTATCCTGTTATTACAGCCCAACTTATGCATTTCAAAGCCAATGCAGATATATATAATTTTGTTGTGTGTTCTTCTTACAGATGCTTGCACTCCAAGCAACCCATGTTTTAATGGTGGCACATGTACAGTTGTCAGTACCACCGCTGGTTTTGTGTGTACATGCCTTGAGAACTATGCCGGGACTACTTGTTTACAGTTGGGTGAGTTGGTTTGCTCCTTTTTCCATGATTTAAGAATTAGACTGGACTACTTTACCTTTGAAACTGTTATGACTGCAAAAAAATTGTGTATCTTTGCTAGAATGGAATGACCCCAGAGTATTTGAAATAATGCCCCCAAAACATTAATGGTTTCCCCATTATTGATGATAGATATCGTACTCTGGCAACAGAATGGTAATTTGACTGAGAATGCGGCTGTCAAGCTAGTCAAGTGATGTTCTTTGTTTACAAACAACTTGGCGGTAAAATGTGAGATGCGTATTGCGTTGTAGTCAAGTAATAGTAGGGCGCGACAGAACGCACAGCGGAGTCACACGCACTCGCACAGCGTCAGTCCAGGCATGGCGCCCGCGTGGCGCAATCCTCTAACTTAGCCAAATTTTAGGGTTTCCTATCTGTACTTTCTTTAATCTATGATAGAGATGATTGACATTTCATGTGATTTTTTGTTTTCCTTTTTTCATTCATACCTAGCAACAAGTACATTGATTTTGTTTATAAAAAAAATACAATTAATTTGCCACTCCAAAATAGAATTTCCAAATAGAACTTTGTAAAAAGTACATTTTGAGAATTGGTTCCCAATTTGATGGCAATATAAATGCTGTATATTATTATTATTGTTACATTTTCAAGAAATATCAAGATATATTGTTTCTCAGGACAATAACAAAATTACATATTACAACAATCCATGTTTGGTTTGTGTTATGCTTTTTCAGCCCCTTGTGCTAGCCGACCGTGTCAAAATGGAGGTCAATGTCGTAATTTTGGAACCAACTACGACTGTAACTGTGGAGAGTTTTACACTGGCAATGAATGTCAAACATTCAGTAAGTATTCCACAAGGATCAAGTTTAGGACCAAGTATGTCACTATTCCGTTGTGTATTTATAGCTACCCATCTACGCATAATGCATCCATAGATTTGTAAGTGTAGTCCCAGTTAAAGGGGCATTGGACAAAATTTTCAAATTTTGTTTGTGGATGATTTACACTTCAGCCAATTACCAGATATCGGGAAAATTTTGATCAAAACTTTCAAAAAGTCAAAAAAATGAAATTTATTTTATTTATTGGTTTTGGGTATGAGGCTATTCATTAAACATATTTATTGATGCTATACAATATGAAAGAGCCAAAGATTTATTTGAAAAACATTCCTTTCCCGTCATAGATTGCAGAAAAATCAAAAGAAATTTGGAATTTTCATTAGATCTCCTGAAAAGGCCAATTCTAGAAATTCAACTATAGAGGGCAGTATTTATCGTTTGGACAACGATAATTAAAAATAAGTGAATATTGAAATATTTTGATATAAAGGGTTTGAATTTGACAATGAATCTTTGCATGCTGTCATTATTACCACTAATACTTCAAATGATGCAAAAATCTCAAAATGTTTTGGGAAAAGTTTGGGGATGATGCTAAAATTGTCCAATGCCCCTTTAACTATTTGATTCATATTAGTGACATGGCAACAAAATTACTCACAAATCTGTTATCCCTGCTATTTTCAGTTCCACCATGTCAAGTTACCCCACCAATATGTCAGAATGATGCAGCCTGCGTCCAAGGTAACGGTGAGGATTTTATCTGTACGTGCCCTACTGGGTTTACTGGTGAACGATGCGCAGACGATATCAATGAGTGTAACCTTAATCCATGTGCCGCGACGGGAGTGTGTCGGAACACGCGAGGATCGTTCAGGTGTGACTGTGACGCTGGTTTTGCGGGAAATTTGTGTGAATTAGGTAAGATTTAGGAAAGAAATGTGTTATACTCTTTTTTATGGTTAAACTGCTAAGCTGATGTGGACAGCTTTAATGTGTGCTTGAACGTGTGCAGCATATTTTTCAGGGTGTGAGAGTTCCAAGTTTTTAGCTGATTTCAGTTTATTTAATGGCTTCAAAAGAGTCATAATTTCAGCTTTTTCTTTCATTTTCAGCCTGTTTTTGGCATTTGTCACCATTTTCAGCTTTTTTCAGCTCTTTTAATCACCTGGTACTCACACCCCTGTTTTTAGACTAATTCCTACAGAAATACAGGGGTGAAAAGAGTAGTTTACGATTTTGAACTATGATTCTCTAGAACCCCACATCAATGTCTGCTTAAAGCAAAACCAATTGCAGTTCACCAAGCAATTTGTGCTTGTAAATCCACTATTTAAGGTGTCTGGTCCATGATAGATCTGCCCGAAAATTTTTAGTAAAAATCGGCATGAATGATATTTTATCGATGTAGAACCGATTTTTAAAATAAAAATTGGGGGTCACCGGACTCGTTTTTGCATGCGAGTCGGTTTAAAACAGCATTTTTTTAGGAAAATTGGTACAGGGGTCTATGGGAAATGTGGCAAAAGGGTCATTATTTAGTGTTGATTTGAAAACTTCTGCAAAATTTTGTGTCAATTTTATCACAAAAGTATGTTCTTTCAAATAAAACAATAACAATTGGGGGTCACCGAACTAATTTTCTAGAAAAATATTAAAATATGGCAATTTTTAGCTTCAAAACACTACTCAGAGTATATGCGCATACGTGTTGCGGCACTTACCAACTCGGAAACTAGCGCGTACTGGTACGCGTGGACCAGACACCTTAGTTTTATAAGAAACCAAAAACAAATTGTATCACAAAAAGTGAAACTTATCACTAAGTTATACTGTATATCTTGATAGGCCTTTTGCACCTGTAGATACCATCTTGCAATATCAGCTATGTGAGATGTTTACTTAGAAACAATAAATAACTTTCCATTCATTATATTTTTTGAAGTTTGACATTTGAACAATACAAGAGCATATTAATCTTTCTTTTCCTTTGGTTGTTATTTCAGAGCTATGTGGTGTCAATTCCCCTAACCCATGTCAAAACCAGGGTACATGCTATGTGCAGGGTTCCAGCTCAGCGTGTAGCTGTTCTGATCAATGGACTGGCCCATTCTGTGAAACAGGTGAGTATTTAGAAATGTTTATTATATAATGATATATTTGAATTTATAAAATTTTTGTTATCTGTTCACAAATTGAAGTAAATTAGAATATGTGTGGATTCTTGTAAGTTTACTGAGGAGCATCTTTGCAGAAATGCGTTCTTATTAAATTTGCAAAAGATCAGAATCAAAACTAAAACTGATGAAAATTAAGAAAGTGAAGCATTTATTATTAGTCCTCAATATAGGTATTTATGACTATTTCATGTGTTCCATATGCACCAACCTGGATAACAAACAAATGTAAGAGAGTAAAGGCACGGAGCAACCATTGATGTAACAAACTAGATATTTATGAACTGTTTTAGGAATCAGCTCGTAATGAATTTCCTTTCTCTCTTTCTTTCATTTTGAAGATGTGAATGAATGCAGCCAGTCTCCGTGCCCTAGTTATGAAGTTTGTAATAACAATGATGGAGGGTATACATGTACATGTCCACCGGGTTACACAGGGGTCCAGTGTGCAACAGGTAAGGGCCTACTTTCCACAACTATAAAGGAAATTTATTGTCATGTGTCAGCAAAGTTTATTGTGTTTACAGGTAATGTTAATTTGGTTAATAGATAAATGGTTAAAATTGATGCGGAAATATGAATTTCATCAACTCACCATACGTATTTATGCAGTTACTTAGTCGGCGTACTGTACATCGAGTGCAAAGACTGGTGCTTGGGAACAATTGAAAACTGTAAAGCAACAATCATTCACAAACTAGCATTTTGCTTCAGATTCTGCTTAATATTTTATGAAAATAAGTATCTGTTAGATTGAAAATATTTAGGGTTTGATTCATATGTTTTCTGGAAGAATGTGGTTGTTGAAAGGTATTCAAACATGCTACAGAGTTGTTCATCACAAATTAACAACCCTGCATCCATGTGTCGGCATATTTTTATCACGCTCGGGTGGCTAAAGCCACCCACACAAGAAAAATATGCAAAAAATTGTATGAAAACATAAGTATCTGTTAAATTGAAAACATTGAGCTTTTAAGCTCAATGTTTAAAATGCCTACGTTTTCAGGAAGATTTTCATTGTTGAAAGGGTTTCTGTTTCGGTTGAGTCGGCATTCTCAGATTAACTGTACTGCGCCAACTTTGGTCGATTTATGGTCGGTGTGCTATTAATGCAAGAGAGGTGGTGTTACATGTGTGGTCTCGGGTTGGCTGCTCCGTCGATGTCTGCTTCTGTTATCTCACTGATGATTGCTGCTTATCTCTGTCTGTATGTTACTTATTCAACTCTGTAGCGTGTTTGAATACCTAATTCAGCTATAAACAACGCTTGTTTTACACGTGGACAAACTTGTCAAAGTAAATTTCTTCCTTAACACTTGAAAAAGATTCATCAGGATTGGTCATAGTTCAAATATTGATAAAGCTCTCAAATACAAATACAAATATTGGTACTCACGGATATATTTCAACATCCTGTCAGGAGTCTTGGTCAATCCACACTGATGTTGTTGTGAGGTGTTTCTAGATCCTAGCATCCTTAGTTCGGCTAGATGACGTCATAGCCGAACGTAAAGGATGCTGCCTGATGATCATGTAATCGGGTGGGATGAGGCCAAAGTAATTGACTGTGAAATTGATAGAACTACTCGTTGGTTGAAAGAAGCCATATGGATAAGGAGTAGAGAAAAAGAACTATGAACAAAGATGAGGGGGCATACAAGCTTGATCCAATCTACGACCATCTTTGTTTTCTTTTCAGATATCAATGAGTGTAGTAGTAACCCTTGCATGAATGGCGGCGTTTGTATTGATAGACCTAACGAATATACATGCGATTGTGTCAATGGATATGTCGGACCAACATGCTCAAGTGAGTATACCATGAATAGTGGTGTTTGTATTGATAGCCTTAATGAATATGCTTGTGATTGCGTCAATGGTTATGTCGGACCAACATGTTCAAGTGAGTATATCATGGATGGTGGCGTTTGTATTGATAGACCTAATAAATATGCATGTGATTGCGTCAATGGTTATGTCAGACCAACATGCTCAAGTGAGTATACCATGAATGGTGGCGTTTGTATTGATAGACCTAATGAATATGCATGTGATTGTGTCAATGGTTATGTCGGACCAACATGCTCAAGTGAGTATACCATGAATGGTGGCGTTTGTATTGATAGACCTAATGAATATGCATGTGATTGCATCAATGGATATGTCGGACCAACATGCTCAAGTGAGTATACCATGAATGGTGGCGTTTGTATTGATAGACCTTATGAATATGCATGTGATTGCGTCAGTGGTTATGTCGTTCCAACATGCTCAAGTGAGTATACCATGAATGGTGGCGTTTGTATTGATAGACCTAATGAATATGTATGTGATTGTGTCAATGGTTATGTCGGACAAACGTGCTCAAGTGAGTATATCATGAATGATGGTGTTTGTATTGATAGACCTAATGAATATGCATGTGATTATGTCAATGGTTATGTCCGACCAACATGCTCAAGTGAGTATACCCATCAATGACAATTTGTGTATTGATAGACCTAATGAATATGTATGTGATTGCGTCAATGGTTATGTCGGACCAACGTGCTCAAGTGAGTATATCATGAATGGTGGTGTTTGTATTGATAGACCTAATGAATATGCATGTGATTGTGTCAATGGTTATGTCGGACCAACGTGCTCAAGTGAGTATACCATGAATGGTGGTGTTTGTATTGATAGACCTAATGAATATGCATGTGATTGCGTCAATTGATATGTCGGTCCAACATGCTCAAGTGAGTATACCCGTTTAGGACGATGTATGTATTGATAGACCTAATGAATATGCATGTGATTGCGTCAATGGTTATGTCGGACCAACGTGCTCAAGTGAGTATATCATGAATGGTGGTGTTTGTATTGATAGACCTAATGAATATGCATGTGATTGTGTCAATGGTTATGTCGGACCAACGTGCTCAAGTGAGTATACCATGAATGGTGGCGTTTGTAGTATGAAAAAAAAGATGAAAAAAACTGAAAATCTCTCAAAACCTTTTAAAAAAAAAGAAATGCGCTAAATTTGGATTTTTAAAAGCTATGCACGCGGGAAGCTGAGACAGACTATTTTTTTTCTTTGGCCTAACACTTTGAAACTAGTAAAAATAATGTTCAGGAAACATGGGGCAATAGCAAATCAAGTTGTCATGGAATAATTGTACACAAATTTCGACTCTTTCAAGGAATGCCTTAAGTCAACAAATACTGATTTTACAGTCATTGGCGTCAGTGAAACGCACCTAAAAGACAAACCTAGTGAAATTTA
>JXSR01S030065.1:43467-61100 GCA_000969725.1 Ophiothrix spiculata | reverse complement strand
TTTTTTTTTTTGCTCCTGCTCCTAGCACCCGGCACCCAATCCTAATGAAAAGGTACATACCATACTACTCACCCTGAAAAGGGGGACTTCAAGTTTGCGACAGAACACTTTTCAAGAAACGGGTGGAAATAGGCAGCAAAAAAAAAGAAGAAGAAAATAATAAGAATTTCCAGCAGATTTGCTGTTGTAAAATTTGATCGCCTTGATAAATTTCAACAAGTAAGGTGTCATTTTGAAGTTTAGGAAATGGTGCAACAGATGAAATGAAAAAAATCAAAATTGATATCATCTGCAAAGTCCCCCCTTTCGGGGTGAGCCATCACATATAAGTGTGGCTTCTATTTTTTATTACCCTTTGTATTTTGTAGAGCAAAATCTTGTTTCCATTAAAATAAAGGAGGTCTGGTCAAGAGCTGTTGTTTTACCTTCTTGAAAGTAATTATTGGGCAGTTTTTCCATTATTCATAAAAGCAGACTGATTTATTGTTTTTAATTCAGACACTATGCTTTTCTTTGATTTCTTCTTCAGAAATGCCCGGCTTGATGCTTCTACGCAAGAGAGCAGAGGCAGAGAAGCCACTAAAAGGAGCCAAAATTATCGGATGCACCCACATCACAGCGCAGGCAGCTGTAAGTATGGGCCCAACTCCACCTGGGGAAGGGGAAGGGGGGGGGGAGACGGGGCACTGACCTAGAAAGGTGGTACATGTATGTGCTCAAGACCCCCTTTTCACGCCTTGTCTGCCGCTCCCTATAGATCCCCCATGTCAAGCACAATCTTTAGTTCACAAGCCCCATTAAAAAAAAAAAAAATCAGCTCCCTAGCCCCATTTTCTGATATTTAGTTTAAACCTAGACCCCAATGTCAAGCAAAATTTAAGACATTTTGCTTCTAAGAGCCACATTGTTCTCAATGGCCATTTTTGGGTCACTTAAGTTCTCTAGACCACCCTTTCATAGCATATCTTCCGCTCCCTAGACTAGGGTTTTAGATATTGGGTCGCACACCCCTACCAAATCAAAGTTGGGTGCCCCCTCCCGGTAACTCCAGGTGCAAAAACCAGGGATCCCTTTCAGAAAAATAGTTGCTACTGGTTAACTGAATGCTTGAGAAAGCAGGGTGCCTAACTTTAACACTTTTTCACATTCTTGTTTTACTGTATTTTCAAATGTTAATATCCAACCAATGACATCAAAACCCAGGATATTTTATACACAATGATCAGATTTGTATCATTGTTTTAAACACCTACTCCTGATTTGTTTGACCGATGTTGAAAAACAGTTCTCCTACTTTGAGATCTTAAACAAGCATGTTTGTAACGACAAATCATTTAACTGGAGAAAGACAAAACCTGTAACCTTTCTTAAATGGCAGTGAATCATCCCTTGGAGAGGAAATCGTAAAAAAGTTTCTTCAATTGTAAGACGTGAAATGATTTGCAATGTTGTAACATAATGTGTGGGCGTTGGGAAGCAACAACTCGCATCTGATTCAATATGAAATTTCCATTTTTAAAACCAATATATGAACTGTTTATGAGTCAAAAGGATTGAATATATCCATACATTAAAATAGATGGATTGTTATATTTCATAGTTGAGCGAGATGTTTAGCAATGCATCTTTTAGCCTACAAATATATTTCGATCTCTGAACAAATTAAAAATAATTGTGTCATATAACTTCTCTCTGATGTGTGATGGCTCACCCCAATAAGGGGGACGTTGCGACAGAACACTTTTTAAGAAACTAGGTGAAAATAAGCAGCAAAAAAAAAAGAAAAGATAATGATAAGAATTTCACTAGGAGATTGAATTTGGTCGCATATGGCCATTTTGATTTCATACAGCCACAAACAATTTCACATGTATTTACTGAATCCAAAATAGTTTCTGCTAGCTGCTTATTGTATTCAGTGAATATATACCAGCAAGAATCTTTGTTGTTTATTTTGATTCAGAGGATAAAAATTAACTTAAAATTAAAATTTTAACATTTTATTCAAATCATTTGCAAAGATGCTTACTGATTTATATCAACTGAATAGGCTAGCAGCTAGCAGAAACCATTTTGGATTCAGTGAATCCATGTGAAATTATTTGTGGCCGTATGAAATCAAAATGGCCATATGCGACCAAATTCAATCTCCTAGTGTTTCTAGCATATTTTGTATTGTAAAATTTGATTGCCTTGATCAATTTCAACAAGGTGTCATTTTAAAGCTTAGAAGATGCTGTAACAGATATGATAAAATCAAAATTGATATAATTTGCAAGTCCCCTCTTGCGGGGTGAGCCATCTTAAATATAACAACCTTCTGTATCCTTTAATTAGTCAATAATAACTGCCCACCATCTTTTTGAGGTCATTGTTTGAAATCGTCGGTGTTTGTTTTGGGCCGAGGTACTTTTCTGAGGGAGCTTAGCTCCCGAAGAAAAGTACTGAGGCACAAAACAAACAACGCTATGCTCCCTCAGAAAAGTACCTCGCCCCAAAACAAACACCGACAATTTTAAACAATGAACGAATTAAAAGATGGTGCAAAGTTATTATTGTCATCAATAACTGTCTTTCGACATACATCAGCTGCTCAATCAATCCTTCTTTTAATGCCTTTTATGCATGATTTTATAAAGAAATACTTTATTAAACTTATTTTGAACTTAAAGGTCTACGTATCCCTATAATAGAATTTCGATCAGTCCAGGCATGACGATCATCGCGTTATAATATGATAAACGCGTGTGTGTGTGTGGTGTAACTCGCGCTTGATTGGCGTTTTATGAGAAAACACATTCAGCGCTAATGACATCATATACGCAGGTCATTATAAGAAGTCATTGTTACCTGATAATGACCGCGCAGTTGTTTGCGTATAAGTAGAAATAATCTTATTAGATTGGATCGCGCTATCACGCAGGTTATTAATGGAATTTATTGCCAAGATTTAGTATACAAATTGTATTTGTATTTAAAACAGTATTTGCATCTGGACAAGTATTTTTAGATTGGTATAGTATTTAGTGGATAAGGTGCAAAAACCAGGGATCCCTTTCAGAAAAATAGTTGCTACTGGTTAACTGAATGCTTGAGAAAGCAGGGGTGCCTAACTTTAACACTTTTTCACGCTTCGTCTTTTTTGAAATCTACAAGTTGGAGGCCACTGGATTTGAACCCAGGACATCTGGCCACCCAATCCATTGACCACTACTGCAACGCTACTGAGCAGGCACTACCTCAGCAACAATTTTGTTGTGATCATTGACAACTGACCTAATTCCCTGGTGATGTACTAAGTATTTGGTCTGGGGCAATTTCCTTGATATACTTTGACTAGATATTGTGATATTCAGTGGGGTTAAGGTTAGGAGTTTCCTGGAATCTGGGACTGCTATTTTTGTAGTCCCTGCTAAAATAATCCGTCCGTATCTGTATCTGTCCCTTGCCCTACTTATTTTGAATTTTCCTTAAATTTAAATACTATCACTTGCTATGCATATGCCAAACTGCTTAATTAATATCTTGTACCTTGCCAATGAGTCACATACATAAGCGCCTCAATCAATCCTTCTTTAAAAGCAAAGTAGATTAACTCAATTGATTCTCATCCTGTTTTTAATTGATTAATCTTGTTGTACTTAATGATTATTTATTTAACCATTTAAAAAAAAAGAAGTAATCAAATAATTTTCTAAATAAGTTGATACGGCTATATTAAATCTCAATTTGATGTAGTTTTGATACCATCAAGTTATATCATGTCAAAATCACTTTTGATTTAGCTTTGAACTTTGCTTCAAAAGGTTTATCATATAACCTTGTTAGTCACTCTAAATGTTCCTGAACATTAATGTTTAAGTGGGAAGAATATGAGTGCATTAACTCTTGAAAGGTCAGGAGATACAATGACACAAAGAGTCATGAGTTTGAGGCCTTCTACAACCAAAAGGTTATGTCTGTGGGTAAGGCATTTACCTCCAGAGTTATTGTGTGGGTAGGCTGTTCCTGGGGGGGGGGCACTCACATATGTGGGCAGGATATATATGTCCGGCGGTCAAGAACCCCTTTTTCAGGCCGCCAGGCTGCTCACTTGATCCCCATTTTCAGCGTGATTCGGTTCTTTTGACCCCATTTTTAAAGAAAACTGCCAAAATTGCTCCAGAAATGCAGTTAACTAGATCCCCAAAATCAGTTTCAAAGGTCAAATTTTTTACAGAAAATCAGTTCACCTGACCCCCATTTCGGCGCTTCGCGCCTGAAATACCTACCACTTTCAAAGTTGAGTGCCCCCCCGGGAGGCTGTTACGGATAATATTGAAAGGAAATTGTGTATGTGAAAATGCAGATAAGGGATGCATAATTGACCATGCCACTATCCTAGTTGATTGTTCCCTGAAGGTAGCCTGATATGATTTGCCTAATGTTTTTTTTTTATTTACAAACACAAAATATTTGAGCTAGGCATTTTAGGTCATCTGATAGAATTGGATGAGATCATAGGCCTATGTCAGTCTGATTCGTGGGGGTGTCAGTCTGTGAAACATTTGGTATAAACTCATGGTTGACATTTCTTCAATCTACTCTAATTTAGAGATCAAGGGTCAGATTTTAATTAAATTTGTTCAGGGGAAGGGCATGTATATTATTCATATAATATATGAGAAGAGTTTTGTCAAAAAATGTGCTAATTAAGTACCCCATTTGCTAATTAAATCTAACCGCACTGAAGCTCACAATATCCCATTCCACAAAGTTAAGAAATTTGCCAAAGTCCAAATACGTCATAGACCCGAGTTAGCTGTGATCACAAAATTGCTACCATGGCAGCGCCTGCTCAGTGGCTTGATATAGTGATAATTGGATCGGGAAGCAGAAGGTTGTGGATTCGAATCCAGTGTTAGGGTTGGGTTAATGGATTGGATGTCATCTAAATTTCAAAAATCTTAAATTATCAGTTTCTTATTTTAGAATTTAGAATAATAAGGAAGACATATGAATTCTACCAAATGTACTGTTATAAACATGATACTGCAATTTGTAGGCCCATTGGCATTCTACAGTATTGGCTTCTCAAGTAAAGCATCACCCTCACACAAATTTGTGTTTCAAAGTCATTCGGAGTATGAGCTCAAGCTGTAACTGAAAACTACCGACTAATATCATATGCCTTTGACAGGTAATTTAATGATAATCTAATTAGTTAATAAAATAGAATAGCTTCCTCAAAATGTGTGGTTTAGATCAGGGTGGTGTTGGAATTGCCTCGTTACTTGTGAGTTTTATCAGATCTTTCGCCTCATCACATGTTGTTATTTCAGTACACAACAAAGTAGTCTCTCTAACAAACTTTAATATCTTTGCTATGACTGGAGTCCCTCTTTGAACTCCGAGAAATTTTGAGTTAAAAAATTATTCTGTTATGGGTAACAGACACTTTAAAGGTTATTTTGCAAAAAACGCTTGTATTCTATGTGACAAGTAATTTACATCCAAGTTTACGTCAAACAATTTCCGCCCGTCATCCCACCCCTGCCCGAGATTCAAGTCAAGCACCTATAAGGCAAGTACATAGTTTCCTGTAGCTTTATGAGAGACCTTGGAAAAACTTTTCAAGGTTATTATTAGGATCAGGAAGAAATGTGAGTCACCTTCCATACATTGACAGTTGAAAAGGTCATGGTGTGATTGCTTCCTATATACGGCAAAGACCTGGAAATCGGCCAAACATCAGTCAGAGAATGCGTGGAATTGAAGTTGAAATGTCTTGATATCATAAATGTTGCGAAGAAGAAAAATGCTTTTAAGCTTTTAAGCTTAATCCATGTTTAATTATTTAAAGCATTGAACACAGATAAAAATTATAAGGCATAGATGTGAATACTTGTCGAACCAGCTTTGTTATCACAATTTTATTTGTATTGCCCTTATAATTTGACTGACGATTTGGAAAGAAATAGGTTTTAAGTTAGAAGAAAAGAAAAAATTTAAAAATTAAGAGGTTGGGCAAGAAATAAGAGTGCTCGTCTTTTCATTATGATTCGAATATCACATACATGTATAACAACGCACAGTTTTAAAAGGCAGAAATGACGTAAATAGCATAAAAGACATAAACTGATTATCTCTCAAAAGAGAAAGTTGAGGACTTCTTTTGATACTATGTACTCATTTAAACTTTTCCCTTTAAGACATTTTGATCTCAAGACCATAGTATTTCTGCTGTTTGTGTTATTGTTATTTCTGCTTTCTATCTTTTAAACCTGACACACAAACACCCCCCCCCCCCACACACACCCCGTTGTGAAGGACTAGCCATCTTCTAGGAGAAATTGTAATCTCAAACCATGGTGAACTATCTGATATACTGCTGGTCAGCCCAAAACCAAAAAGCGAAGAATGGCTGCAGAATTCAACAATTGACATTTTTGAGCGCTAATTTAGGTTATTGTACGCATGTATTTGATTTCTCACCTTGATCAATCGAACAAGTGTTTCAAATACTGAAACAAGTCTTGGATCATATGATTGATTTCACATAAAAATTCATTTTTTAAATGATGCTTATGTTAAATAATCCATTTTGTTGTTCACCATACAGGTATTAATAGAAACCCTCTCAGCTCTTGGAGCCAATGTTAGATGGGCAGCATGTAATATCTATTCCACACAAAACGAAGTCGCTGCAGCGTTGGCGGAAGCTGGCTTTGCTATTTTTGCATGGAGGGGCGAAACGGAGGAAGATTTTTGGTGGTGTATTGAAAGGTGTATTTTATCAGATGGTTGGCAACCAAATATGGTAGGTACTTAGATATAATGATAGTTATATCCATTCGCCCAGATCTATTTATAAAAAAAGATCTTCCTCTCATATATACACACACCTACCCTTACAAATTTCAAGAAACATTAACTCCTGGATAAAAACATGACATTTGGGAAAGTTCCTACAATAGTGATAATAATTCGGATAAACCTCCTACGAGCAGCAGATACTTCTTTTTGTCGTAATGACACATTGCAATAACAATTGGATAGAGTTTAATTTTTCACAACAGCCCGTAGCGACAACTATGCGGACGAACTATGCTGCAGCACAACAAATCTGAGTTACAATGATGAAGTGGCTTCCTGGAACTATTATAATTTGATCATTACTAAATAGGCAGGAATTCTTTCTTCATCACAAGTAAACATAATTCCATGTGCACACGCATCATAGATACTGATGCACAAGTAGCGCGCGTGTTTAGCTACGCACCTGCATATCTGTATCAATACATGATGTGCAAGGGCCCGCCTATTTGGCATTGATCAAAGTATACATAAACATAAAATAGTGAAACTTCAGACACATCAAAAAATGTATTTATTTATTTTAAAAGACAACTCCAGATTAGCGAAAAGTAACACGACTTTCTCAAATTTTTGAGTGTCCTATCAAGAACACTGTAAAGTAAACTCAAATTCAACGCGACTAATGACGACAGTTGTTTGCACATGTGAAAAATCGTCGTTAGTCGAGTTACATCGATTCGCTAACGCAACTTGACTTGCTTTTTAGCAAGTTAAAAACTTGATGAAAGATGACTTTTGAAAGATGATTAAAGTTGATTTTAACAGTCGAGCAAGTTTTGAATTCGATATAACTCGAATATGACTAGAGACAACAATTTTTCTTGGTGTGTCTGAACGGGGTAATACTCTAAAGACAACCAATCTTCTGGCTGCTGTGGCTGTAGACTAGTGGGATTTGGGACTGGGCAGATGCATAGGTAGACAGAATCCAGCCACAATGGATTGAAAATCCAAGTTTGAGTCAGCTGCACAAACTATTCAACATTTTGTGTTGCAATAAAACTATCTTTGTATTCTTTGTGTATGAAAGAGAATAATAGACAACCACATTTAAAAATGATAACAATTCCAACAGAGTTTTTTGACCTATGCCTGTGGTTTGCTGCAGTAATGTTTGAACTAACATCAACAAAAGCAATGAAAACCACACAGTGAATGTTAAGTTTGAACTAGAAACCAGGAAACCACACATATTAACCATCATGTTAACATACAATGCTGTGAAGTAAACATTGACATACCAGTAATATTTACAATAAAACAGCCAGTAAACTGATGAAGACCACAATGAAGGTCATTCACACATAGGGCCAAAAAAAATAATTGTTTGGTTGCCCTCCACTAACCGACCCTATTTTTCAGCCCGACCCAAACTTTTTTTTTTTATTGAAATTTTTTTTCCCTAAAAAATATGCAAAACTTACCGAAAACTACAAAAGAAAAATGTTATATATTTGCTTTTTTCAATATTCAACCCTCAAAATGTTTAGGATGTCCCAAATAACTACAAGAAGTATTTGATTGTTTTGATTTGGATGTCGCAGGGGAAGTTGTGAAGGCTGGAGCGGCCGATCGACCTAGCAGTCCGTGGAAGAGTATTTAAAATTTAAAAGAAAAAAAAAAAAAGAAAAAAAAAAAACACGACCGACCGACCCTCTCTGAAAAAAGCTGTGGAGGGCAACCAAACAATTTTTTTTTGGCCTAGAGACAACCAAATTGAACTTCACTTGACACAGACAGTGTAATGAATCAGAATGGAGTTTCCAGTCATGTTATTTTATGTAACCATTGCAATGTATTTTCCAGTTTATGTAATCATAACATTTTCTACACATGGCATTTCTTATAGGGTAGAGTAAACCAATGTAGATGTAGCGTGCAATGTGTACAGGGTTGAGTAAACATAGTAATATGTCGAGCAACGTTAGACAGTTATTTTATTTTTCACAGATTTTTCTCTGATTTAATAGCTTTTCATGCTTTATTTTTGAGCCCTGTGTGTTTGTCAATGCTGTTACTTAAATAGTACCAATCATTGGGCTCATATAATCTTTGACAATATGGCCTGAC
Organism: Ophiothrix spiculata; assembly: GCA_000969725.1. Classification (NCBI taxonomy): domain Eukaryota; kingdom Metazoa; phylum Echinodermata; class Ophiuroidea; order Amphilepidida; family Ophiotrichidae; genus Ophiothrix; species Ophiothrix spiculata. Next base: position 52,172 of record JXSR01S030065.1, on the reverse strand, counting down.
CATAGATTCTAGACACCCCGACAATAGTCATAATGAATATTGGGGTAAACTACTGAAAAGCTTGGAATGTACATCCATGTTGAATTGTAGATTCCAGGGATGTACATCCATGTACATTCAACTCGATACGTTTTTGAGCCTCGCACACTTCGATTGTGTGCACGTTGATGAGCGACCTGGTAGGATGTGTATGTGTAATGCGAAAGGGCAAACACATTGGCACAGTTGAATACGCAGCGTGAATCCACATCTGGTTGACACATCATCATGTAGACACAATATCCTGGAATGTACATCGATGTACATGGATAAACATTGGTGTACATTCCATGCTCTTGTGTAGTTTACCCCAATATTACTACTAATAGCATTGACCTGAACGGGGTGGGACGCGGAACATGTAGAAGAACTGTTCAACAAGTGTTCATCAGTATGTTCCAATGCACTGGTTGCAATGTATTCTATGGTAGACTTAAAAATTTGCTAACTACTGAAACATGCATTGAAAAAGTGATAAAGATAGATAAGATAAATAAGGTAAAGGTAAATAATTAAATTACACAACTTGGACTATATTTGGCTTCAGTTTTATTTGAATAAAAAATTTTCATATTTTAAAAATGTTCGCAAGGAGGTCTGGATTTTTTTTTTTTTATTGTGGGGGGGGGGGAAGTGGGTTGGCTATTGCATCTCTGATGCTTTGAAGCTCAAAACTACTGCAGTCACTTCTCCATTAGATATAGCATGTGAGCTTATAAATTTGCGAGTTGTGATTCAGTCAATTTTTCTTGACCCACATTTGTATCTAGATCTGAGTTAATCCTATTTCAAATTTCCTCTGTAATTAACTTGTGCCATCAAGTGTAAGATTGTGATTTCAAGCTGCGATAATGCTGCCAAGGCCAATCAGGAGCAGTTTATACTGAGAACAAAAAAGTACAACGTGAATAGTGAGCAAATTAAATTTTTTCTTCGTAAGTGAAAAATCCTGCCTTCCAAAAATTCCCAAATGATTTGGCTCATAATAGCATTTTATAATTACAAATGCATTGCCGAAATAAATTTTTTGTTTCATTTCGTTTTTTGGGACTAAACAAAATTTGAACAGCACCATCATTTTACCAGTTTATGCTAATTATCTTAAAAACGATGTGACCGATTTGAATTATTTTGGCACTTAAACATGCTTATCTTGACAATAATTACATAAAGCAGCTTTATTGGGTTATGTTGCGTTTTTGCGCTATGTGCGTAAAACAAAATCCAGGGTCCATATATGCACTTAAAGGCATTAGCCACTTGGATATGAAATCTTGTGAAAACTTATTGAATCAAAGAAAGACCTTAATAGAATCAAAACAAGCAAACAAAATCAAATTACTTGCTCTAAAAATACATCTTTCAGCCAAATTCATTTCTTGGGGTTCTTTCAGCAGTATTTCTATTTTTCCTAAAGTTTGAAATTCCAAGAGTACGGCGGTTGATTTAAAAGTGAATTTTATTCTTTTAGGAAGGATAAATATACTTAACAACAACATGATCTCTTCACTACAATATATTGTTAGTAACACAGATGTATAAATTGTACGAATTTTTGTGATTTATTTCTAGAAACACTATCACTTAATTTCGAATTCTCCGGAGAATGAGAAATTCAAAGCACAAATAATTGTCTGGTTTACTATAAATGTTCAAGTTAACAAGAATGGTGATGAATATTAGTTGGAAGTACTTTCTAAAAATGCAATAAAATCAGTAGGTGTTGAGGAAAGTTGGCCTCCACTTTGATGATCGTGGCTAATGCCTTTAAGTGTTAAAATAGATCAAAAGTTATAATACAACAGGTAGATCTTTTTGAATGACCCTCGTAAAATAAAAGTGCTTTTTTTCGTTCAACACATTATGATTTTTGATTAAAACAAACCAAATATTTTCAACAATGTTTATGATGAAAACAATCCATTTATTCCGAACCAGACAAAAATAAATTTAATAAAATTTATTTTGAAATTTTCCTTATCCTGATTCACCACATCCAGTAGACGCCACATTTAGCAATCAGTTTTATCGAGTTTCTACAATTATTAGTTTTACATGTGTTGGAATAAGTCAACAGGAAAAATTACTCATTGACAATCATCAGCCATTATGGTTCATGTAAAGGTGAATGCTTTCCACCCACAGAAATTATCGAATCGAATTAGTGTTTTATATCCATGCTATATTCAACTTATCTATTATACATTGAAGAATATGTGAGATAAGATTCATTTCATAATATCAATGTTGTACGTGCCGGCAACGCAACAAATTGCTTCAAACAAGCCAACAAACTAAAACAAATGTGAATAAAATTTGAAAAGTATATTGCTAAAATCAGATATTTCAAAAATAATGAAATAGTACAGTGTAGGAAGTTTGCAGATTTGTATTATATTACTAAAATGGTGTCAACCTTGATGTTTCCACCAGTATTTGTAAGAAATCTCAGTGCCAGATTTTTATGAACACATTTCATCAGTTTTGAAATGTTTGTAGCAATTGAGCTTATTTTTAGAAAACCGAATCTCTGAAGTATGTGTAAAATACTAAAATTTGGTTCTCATGATGCCTTTAAGGTAATAGATGCACCGCACATGACTCTACTAGTCAGATTGGCTATAAATAGATACACACGTGTTCTCTTAATTTGTAGAAGTCTCAACTTTGAAATGCAAATGGTATTTTTTGTGTTTTCGTGGTCTGCAGATGACGCAAATGACATAATATTTGAAACATATTGTATCGGACACAGGGACATTATACATGTTTCCCAATTCCTATGTACATTTGTACAAACTCACTTCTCCATTTGACCATATTACAGACTGAATATGTCCATGTTACTTTGCATCATTAAAAAACATTGCCTCCGGATAGAATGTCAATCAGTGGACAAAAGGTCGGCATGCTGTCTGCTAATAAATAAGAAAGAGATGAAAAGCAGGGGTGATTACAGGTGAATTTATAAGGGGGAAATGAGAAAGTGAAAACCTACATTGTTTTTAAACTGTGTTTTATGGTGTTAAAAAATACTAGATTTACAATTGCAAAATATATTTTTGATAGAACTTTGTTAATCTGAAGTGATACCATTTGATTTTAATACATGTAGAAAAAATGAGATCTAAAAATTGGCTTTGGATAAGTTGTGGTTGATATGAATTTGTTGCTTGTTCCCAGATCATAGCCCTATTAATGTTTCCACAAGGTAATATGGACAGATAAAGTTAGGCCCTAGATGTATCTTTTGTCCTGCCAAGGATACAAGAATGGGAATAAAGAGTGGATTTGTACTATACTTTGATCAACACTAAATAGGCGGGAATTCTGAGGCTTTTCTTAATCCGCAAGTAAACATGATCCAACTTACACGCGCATCACAGATATTGATGCGCTGCATCTCGTGCAGTTGTGCTGTGTTAAGGTGTGAAGATGTGACGATGTGAAGAGCCCTATTTGGTGTTGATCAAACTATATTGATGTAACTGAAACACATTATCCATGGTCTTTGACCTGTATGTACTAGTACTCCGATTCCCATTTTTAGACTCACCAGGTATACACTGTATGCATCGCCCCATGAAGGAGCATTTGCACAGGGGACCCACGGCTTTACATGACTGTCCCGACCACGGAGCAAGCAGAGTAAAGTTTCTTGCCCAAGGAAACAAGGAGACGAAAACTGCCCGGCCCGGGGCTGGAACCCACAATCTCTGTATTACGAGACCCGTGCTCTAACCGCTCGGCCACGCTCACCTCTATCTAAACATAGGGTCTTAATATCTCTGACATCGAACCACATTGAAACATTTATATACACTGATATGGGTACTATTAATAAATGTATCGTTTTATTGTTTAAGATAAGAGAAGATGTTCCCTAACGATTTTGAACCATTTTTTGATTATTTTATCGTTTCTCTGAATCCGACAGATTCTTGATGATGGAGGCGATGCCACACATCTGATGTTGAAGAAATGTCCCGAAACATTCAAGTTGATCAAAGGTATCGTAGAAGAATCTGTGACGGGAGTACATCGCTTGTACCAACTCTCCAAGTCTGGCAAATTAAGCATTCCTGCAATGAACGTCAATGACTCTGTCACCAAGGTAAGGAAGAAGATATATGACTATGGTGGCATTATTTTTTTATAGATTAATAACTGCATCTTAGTTGATGTGAGTGATTGTGCAAAGAAAATGCATCCCCGTGCGGAAGTTTGAATTGTCCTTGCTCACGAGTCAAAGCCGAGTTAGGTGAAAACCGCAATTCCAGCAAAAAATGCATTGTTTTAGTACAATTTCACAAGTGGCAAGTAAAGAACAGTTATTTATCCAATTCATATATAAAGATGATTAAAATATAATTGGAAAGAAATCAAATCACATGATTACAGTATTATCAAAATTTACTTTACTTTGAGTATTGTAAGGAAAGTCTTGTATTGTCTTGTAGCATTTGGTAATCTTAGAAAACTTTGCACATGTCATAACGTACATACCACTCATTCTGAATTGTCGGCACAATACTGTAACCAGGTAGAAACCAGAGGAATGAATAACATGTGTAGGTTTTACCCCTTGGTTAAGCCTTCACGATATTTATTTTACTACCAGGTCCCATAATATTATGTGCAGACATATGTAAAAGTTGTGGCATGTGACCAGTTTCCTTAGATTTATTTTCCTCAATTTATTTTGCACTGTTACATTAGCATTACCCATGCCACCATAAACATTCTGTATGCATTTCGGCGTCTGGTCCATGATAGGTCTGACTGAAATTTGCTGGTAAAAATCGGCATGAATAATATTTTATTGATGTAGAACCGATTTTTAAATAAAAATTTGGGGTCACCAAACTCGTTTTTGCATGCGAGTCAATTTTAAAAGTAGCATTTTTGGAGCTTTTGGGGTCACCGACCTATTTTTCATGAAAAATGAGAAAACGCGGCAATTTTTAGCTTCAAAACACTATCCTGCGTATACTGCGTATACTGCGCATGCGTGTTCCTGCACTTGCAAAATCAAAACAAGTGCGTACCAGTATGCGTGGACCAGACACCTTACAATGTGTAATTTAGTTCATCTGTGCGCACAACATAGCCTGGTCAACTTTGTGTGTTATAAAAATACGCCGACGCGACGCATCGGATGTACAGTTGTTGATTTACAATGAACAACTCTATAGCGTGTTTGGATACCATTCGACAACAACAATCTGCCTGAAAACGTACAAATAAATTTCTAAATGTTTTCAGTTGAACAGATATTCATTTTCATAAAAATATTTAGCAGAATCTGGAGCAAAATGCTAGTTTGTGAATGTGTGTTGTCATTTTTCCTTTCCATTAATTTTCCTTTCCATTAATTTAGCCTTGAAATATTGATAACAGTTGTGAGCAATTTCAATTGTATGCCTTTTACATTTCAGGTGAAATTTGACAATCTATATTGCTGTCGAGAGTCCATCTTAGATGCTCTGAAGCGTACCACAGATATCATGTTTGGTGGCAAGCAAGTCCTGGTGTGCGGGTATGGTGAGGTCGGCAAAGGGTGTTGTTCTGCTCTCAAAGGGCTTGGAGCCATTGTCTATGTGACTGAAGTAGACCCCATCTGTGCCCTCCAAGCAAGGTGAGTTTTACAATATGGATATTTTTTTGTGTGTATCACACTTAAGTTTGAAGGTGCTGGTGTTTGTCTGCCACAGTGTTCAATTATATCCTTGGTTGCTTACAGCTACACCTTTCAAACCAAAAGTTATATAATCAATGGAAAGGGTTCTGTTTTTTAGGTGTGTATGTTGGAGGATATTATAGAATCTAGAGAAAATCTACCATGACAGGTAATAGATAGCCACTGACTTGCTTAATAGGGAAAAGTAAGACATGTTACAGCACTTCATCAATCAAAAGAAGCATGTCAGCCTGGTACGGAACAGAATGATGCCCATGATATACTAGCAAGACGCAGCTAGCGTCTAGCTAGACGCTAATGAAGATGCTAAGGTTCGAATTATTTTAACTTGCTAGCGTCTAGTTAGCATCTTCAAAAGCGTCTAAAATAAAACCACACGCTGGCTGTGTCTTGCTAGTATATCATGGGCTTTAGACTATACTTTGATCAACACCAAATAGGCGGGCCTCTTCACATCATGAATTGATACAGATAAGTGTGCATACCTGAACACAGCACAACTGCAGGAGATGTAACGCTGGCTCTATGTGTGACTCGCGCATCAGTGTCTATGGCGCATGTAAATGGGATTATGTTTACCTGCAGGTAAAGAAAAGACTTATAATTCCTGTCTATTTAGTGCTGATCAAAGTATAATAAAAATTCCCTAGAAGTGGCCCTGCACAGAAGTTGAAGCAGAGCCCATTCACCTGCTGCATAATCAGCCATTTGCTTGGAGAGCCTTGATCTGACAATATTAATAAATGAAAGTAAGTATCGCACAAGTCAGAATTGTTACAGAATTTGTGTTTCACACTTTCTTTCTTAATGTTTTGATAAAATGGGAAAATTGAAATGAACTTCTACAAATAGAATAAATGAAAAAATGCTCTCATGGAAATAGCAGAACCATGCAAAAGACAAATTACTCTGAAAGTACAAGTTCTACCAGTCCATGCCTCTTGGTTTCATTATAAAGACCTTCAGAATGTTTCAAGAGAGCAAGCTTCGGGTGGATATGCTGACGATGATCAGACTCCCTATCTCTAATCTTTCTTATCATGAAGACCAGAAATAAATCTAATATGTGTAAAAACCAACAGTTTCTGTTAGGCTGCGATCACATAGAACTATACTATACACTATACAGCACTATTATAGGGGCACGTTTTTCCAATATAAAGGACCTTGTTTTCTGTGATACTATCCACGATATAAATCAATCATCTCTATACTGTTTATATATAAATGAAGCCATTTTAAAAAGCCCCCTGATCTCACTCTTGTTTTCCAGGGTGAGATCAGTATGGTGGCTAGCTTTAAATTCCAATGATTATTGGTTTAAATTGTGGATATTATCATGAAAAATAAATGTCCTATAGATTGGACAAACGTGCCCATATAGCATATAGTATAGTTCTATGTGATCATAGCCTTATAAAAGACAATACTCATTGCTACACTCAACTATATACATAACAATCACCTGTCCCAACATTTCTGTCCCTTTTGGGAGTATCAAAAGTTTAGATAAAGAAACCCAAGTCTTCTAAAATATATTTGCTGTAGAAATTCAACCTATATATAGGCACTTGAGTTTGTCTATCAATCTCACATATTGTCGTCCCTTTTTACTGTCTTCTCAGAAAGCCACTTTGGTTAAACCCAAGTGAATTGACTTGATATGTTTGACTTGCGACACTGATATTTGAGAGCGTTGTGTATCGAAGATTGTTGAATATTTCCGTATTTTTCTCCCCTCTCTCTGTCTCTCTCTCAGTATGGATGGATTCAGAGTTGTGAAATTAGATGAAGTAGTCCGAATTGTAGATGTTGTCATCACAGCTACAGGTAAGAGGGGTTCTAAAGGTTAGAATTAAGCATTAATAATAATACTAATAAAGACCTTTTTGAAGCCAACATCTCCATTGCCCACCTCCATGCCATGTTTTAAAGCAGCTACCCAGTTCTTTTGATGCTGTGAGGAGGAGGAAGCTTATCAAGTGTTGAAACCTTGTCTTTTTGGAGCTTGTTGGTAGAGAGATTTTAGGACTGTCACACATTACTGTAAAGATCCCAAACGTACGAATAGCATGCACTGTTTTGGGAATTGATGTACATGTATGTCAATGACCGAAACAGTGTACGTTATTCATACGTTTCGGCTCTTATAAAGGTACAAAATTACATAAATACAAATTAAGTGCATAAAGCAATAATATAGGACAGGACTGGGGAAAAGAGCCAAATATGTGAAATCACACTGCAGGAAAGACCAAAAGGGAAGCTCGGCATGTGATAAAGGGACAATTTCCCCAGACAGGATTGTGCCACGCATTCCATATGGTATAGCTTGTAAGGAGTGCAAGATGACTTGAGGTTTTCCTGCACATATCTTGGGTCACAAATGTATTGAGCACCTCCCTCAGATAGTATGATAGCAGTTTTGTGTTACAAACAAATTAAACTTAATTATTCAAAACAAAAATTTTATAATATGATAATTGGTTCTTTGTCATATCTTTTGAACTAAATGCATGCTTTTGTAGCATATACATGAGGTAAATATGTAGTCCATATATATTTTATAAACCTGAAGTTTGTCCTAGCCCTGATTTCAGTGCCTCGTCCTACACCCACCCAGTGTCCAACAGCGTTTATCCACTGCTGTATGACAGCGCAGGGGAACGGTACTAGTTCTAGTTTGTCCACGCCATTTTCAAAGGCTTCCATAGTGAGAAAATCGCATTATTAATTTATATGAACTCTGTTTTTCTATCGCCTAGGTAACAAGAATGTAGTAGCACGACAACATCTGGACAGACTTAAAAATGGTTGTATTGTGTGTAATATGGGGCATTCCAACACTGAAATTGATGTGGTAAGGCCTTTGCTTTCTTTTTACGATATAGAATATTTTAAGTTAAAAATGGTTGTATTGTGTGTAATATGGGGCATTCCAACACTGAAATTGATGTGGTAAGGC
>JXSR01S030065.1:0-16854 GCA_000969725.1 Ophiothrix spiculata | reverse complement strand
TTTCGGGGTGAGCCATCACATATGATCAATATCTGCTATTTGTTTCAAGTACAACACATAAGAGGTCATGGCTTACTCATTTACATGTACATGGTCTATAATTTTTTTCTTTGATATTTTCCACATTTATCTTTATGCCCAAGATGCATCAGATCCAAAGATGTATCTCCAGTTTTGAGTACATGTCAGAAGGATCTACTGTAAGGAACATCATTTGCACATTCGGGCATAAAAATGGTATCAATCTCAACTGACTATAGACCATATAGATAATTGACATAATCCCGTCGTTGATGGAGTAAATCCACAGAACCGGACGGGGAATCGGAACTCAGAACGAGGCCAAGTGTGATAAACACACTACTTGCTCTCGCTCTGAGTTCCGTTCCCTGTCCGATTCTGTGGATTTACCCCATCAACGGTGGGAGTAGGTCATTTATCGATATGGTCTATTGATATGGTTTTCTGTGAAGAATATCACATATTTTTATTTTCATGAAGACTGCCAAATTTCACAACCTTAAAAGTTTAATGATTCCTTCATTGTCAAGTAAATTTGGAAACATGATTCATCACTTTTGTTTGACAATGCTAATTTTCCATTATCCTGACTGAAGTTTTTAAACGCATACTCAAATTTACGAGTGATAACAGGGGAACACTTCCAAAAAGTATTAAACGAAGTTGTGATAATGATTTGTCAGGTATGCATGTACTGAGTTTGTGTGTGCACTTGTTCCGAAACAAGTGCATGAATGCTAGTGAACATAAAAATTTGGCCAAGAAAAATCAACTTATATTTCAAATAAGTGAGTGCAACTCTTGCAATATCAAATGCAGAATTATTTTTGTTGGATTTAATTCGCGAACGCGCGTCTGTAGAAAATATGCAGAGGTGTCAGAAGCGAGCGTAGATTTTCAAGGTTAATTTGCGCGCATCTATGCTTGAGACTCGGAGTACGCGTTCACAAATTAAAACAAACAACTATAGGTAGCAGTTGTAAGAACCCCCCAGATACTTACAGCTACATCAGCAGTTAGCGTTGCCACCGTGTTACCCGTATCCACCTGTATGAGTGACACTGTGCCATCGGGATTGTTGATGGTCTGGACAACGGTATGGGACGGCAACAATGTGGCCTGCTGTGTTGCTGCTATTGTAACTTGCTGGTTTTGGTCTTTAATCTCTTTGTCATCGCCAAACTCTGGTAGTAAGTCTTCACGCCCGTGGTGTTTGTAGCAGTTTTTAACGATGGTACGCAATGCATGTGTCCAAGAGACCTGTAACAAAAGGGATCACAAAAATGTTTCATGGAGTTTATTCTAATATTTGTCAAAGAAAGCCGATGTAAAATAGATCTGATAAAAGCAAGTGATAACTTTTGTTTTATCGGATATCTTACTACTTGTGGGGATGGTCCCTATTCCAGAAGCAGGGATTCATGAGATGCACAAGACTCTCAAGAAGCATACTGATTACAAAATTTGTGATCAGCTTCAATATTTTGGCTGTATTTGAGGTTTGGACTCAGTCCCAAGATGACCTGTACAGACATGCTTAAATGGCAGTTTTACTACATAGCATTTTCCATGACTTGACAGGCTACTTGACACTAAGTCAAGTCATGTTGTGCCAGGACTAGTGAGATTCCTTGCTGAATATCTGAGCTTTAGCAAGATGCCTTGCTGAATATCCGAGCTTTAGCGAGATTCCTTGCTGAATATCTGAGAATCGAGGTATACATGTTGATAATAGGTAGCTTGAATGTGCCCATCCACCATGCAGACATTGTTGAAGATAAACAATTGTGATGGTTTAAATTACATTGTTTCCTGATGCCAACAGAATAAAAAAAAACCAGCACATCTCAACTGCTTAATAATAATATTCAAATAATAATTATTATTTACTTAAAAGTCGTACCTTCCTTTTTTCTTCCTCTGTTCTGACATCACTACGAACATTTGCCCACGGCAGATCGGAAGGCCACCACACAGGTCGACAACTCTCCTTTCCCCATCCTGGTTTCCCCCTGCCTGTGGAATACTTCAGCATCAAAGGAATGAACGCCCTCAACTGAGCCTGGGTCATTTTATCCACAGGAGTTGGTATCCCATCTAGTACCAGCGGAGGTAACTCGTACAGGTTGGCATTCTCTATGGGAGGCGCTCTTGCCTGCAGAGCCAAGGCGTTGTCCAGTTCCCCGATAATGACACTCTTCACACTTCGAACCTGTAAATTCAAAAACAAAAACAGTTCACCAAGAAACCTGGATTAGAAATTACAATTTCTCAATGATCAGTATACATGTTCTCTTCTTTGTTGTTGAAACATGAGTTAATGACTTCCTATTTCAAAATCTGTCTATACTTCACATTTTTGTATATTTATCTCTATGTGCATGGTGTATCAGATCCAATTTGATCTCCAATTTAATTTTGTGAGTACATGTCAGAAGGATCTACTGGGTAAAAATCATCATTTACACCATGTGAACATTCCATAAAAAACTGTAAAAAATAAGATATCTTGAGATGAGAAAGAAATTCACTGGATATCATCTTATGAAATGAAATATTAGAACTAAAATTATTCGTAAATATGCAAATTTAGTTTCCAGACCTACGCACCATTCAATCCTGGTAAATAAATCGACCAACTGACCAATCAATTCATCAACCGATAATACAGAGGCTAAATAAAACTGAATTGGACAAATTAAACAAATATCCATGATAGAGGTTCCATTCACAAACAATGGGGCCCTGCATTCTGGATTTTTGTTTACACTGTCCAATAAATTATTGTTTTGTCTATAGTTGTCCACGAGATCCTCTACTTACCACATTTTCCAATGGTGAAGCACCAAACACTTTGAAGTAACTATCTTGTTTTCCTGGTGTACAACATATCACCACAGCCTGCTGCCCCACTCTGGTGGTGTACTCGTCAATAGTGGCTCGCAATTTCCTACAAATATGATGAGAACATTTTAAATATTGTCACCAGATATATAGTGGGTTTTTCACCAACAAACAGACTTTCTACTAAGCTTCGGCTTAAAAAAACAATTATGCGATATTCTTTCAATTTTAACACCACTAAGCATGAAGCAAATGCCGATGCTACGCATAAATTGATAGAGACAGCCATCCGTTTTCGCTGCGAAAATATCAAAATTGAGAAAACATAGGATCACAAGCTTTGTCAAAGATGACTTAATGAGAAAATCAACAAAACAGTCAGAATCAGATAAGTAGCCAGCTTTGATGATTGTCAATGTGTGTTATGAATGAAAATTCAAGTTTGGTTGGATGAGTTGTGCGGTTTCAAGCAGATGTGAATTAGTCAAACGGTGGTCGATCGACTCTTGGATCTCATATAGCTAATAGTCCGACTTCGACTTTTGGCAACTTATTCGTGCAACATGACTGCTTGGTGAACTTCAAAACGAGCAAACAACAAAACAAAGAAAACCAACAATTTGAGCTTTTGAGCATGGCTTTGTGAGTGATAATTGATTTCCTGTTTGAAATAGTTCTGTCAACATGCGATTTCATATCAGCATATAAAAAATACGATACGTTTGTGTCAACAACAAGCTTACCAGAAATGCAATCTAATTTTTTTCTTTTTCCCTAGATATTTTTCATGATTACGCTTTTGCATCTTCCATTTATAATTTTAATCTTGCTTTCTGTCACTCTTCCTTTCTTCCTTTTTTTAATTAAGTCGACATATTAGAACATGGCACTTCAGATTGCCTTGGTATACATTAAGTTAAGGGTGGGAGTTTCGGGAATTATTGCTCCCGAGACTCGAGTTGGTTTTTCGGGCGGGACTCGGGATTCCCGAAAATAATCCCGAAATATGAGAGTGCCGTTCACGTACGCAAAATCTGTGTTTCATTGCATGTACTATGTCATGTGTGTTAGACTGTCGAATATGGCAACTTGTAATGCTGTCATTTTTTGACAATTTGATACAGATTTTCAGACTTACCAAACCACTAGTCCGTAAGAAACGTTTTTAAAATAATGACGATGTCCTTTAGTTTTATTATTTTCAATGTGAAATTCGTGTGTCGAACTCGGACTTAGCTCGATGTTGCGCTGTGTTCTTTTTGTCCACTAGCTAAGCTTGTTGGTCGTGTTTCGTGTACACAGTTCAATTTTTACATGGAGAATTTGTTACTGCATTACTATAATTCGAACTGTTATAGACCAAAACTTTTACTAATACATTGTTGCAACCAAAAATATTATAAAATGAAGTAAAAGTAAAGATTATTGCGATAAAATCAAGATCAAATGTTGCTTTTTTCATGTTATTTACGCAAATAAAACCCGGAAGTAAACGGCGCAATTTTAGCGGTACCCAGTTTTACGTTGCTCCAATGCAATGCTACTAGTACCGGTGGGAAAAGATCGCGTGACTCGGTGATTTGATCTTGTTATGAACTGCGCATGTGTTAGTGTGATAGTTAGTAGTTTATGAAAATAAGAACATCGCCATCTAGTGACAATACTAATATAAACAAAACAGGTTCATTTTTCGCGATCGAAGCGTATTTTTGTTGTTGATAAAATGACATTTTATCGGACAGCTTTCGTTTGTTTCGTGTTTTCGTCTACCGCATATTTCACGAATCTTGCATACGTAAATTGTAAGTTCAATTACACCTACTACGAAAATGAAAAGTTGGTACTTTTAAATTGGTACCACTTTCGGGAATCGGGAACATTTTTTTGTTCCAGAGTCCCGACTCTCACGGGCGGGACTCGAATTCCCGGGTCCCGATCCCAAATTTAGTATACATGTATGCCAGGTTTTTGTTGTTTACAGGAAACCAAATATTTTACCTGATAAGCCTTGTTTGCTGTCTCTTCCGGATAGATGGATTGGTTTCAAATGTGTGTGGCCTCTTACGCTTCTTACCAGTAGCTATGGCTGCTGCAGCAGCAATACCAATGGGTCCTGCAAAATCAGACAGAAATTAATCACGTTAGAATAAAAAAAAATTTACAAGGTACTTTTGTAACAAATATGATCAGAAATTCCTCGCTAAAGATACAATATACATATGTATATATACGAGTCATGATAACAATTTCAAACAAATCAATCATTCATACAAATGAGATAATGATATCTTGTTTTGGAATAAAAAGTAGATCAAATAACTCTACCTGGAAATGAGTCTGGAGTATGGACTCTTTAAATTCATGTTGTCATAATTGTTGCAACATAAGCAAACCAGCAAAGTTCCCAAGGAGAACATTAAATATGCAATACTGTGCCAGGTTTAGCCCAGCACAAAAGACACCAGGGACCGAACCGCCCCATCATGCCTTGCTTCCAATGGGATTTTTGTATAAGTTGTAGAGGTTTAGTTAAGAAACATATGGTCATGCGCCATGAATTGGTACATAGGAAAAGGGTGGAGGCGTTACATTTTTCAAATTTTATCGACACATTTTTTAATGTATCAAGAGAACCACAAGCCACATGGAGCTGGTTAATATCTCATTCTGTTGCTAATTTATCTGGCTAAATATGTGCCAAGAAGTATATGTCTGCAATATTTACTTTTTTTGCAACCACGGTTTTAGTGATGTGGTGTCAGGGGTGGAGGAGAATGCGGAGCGGGAGAATGCGGAGCAACATGTAGTAAAACATAGGAAATTATGCTTAACCTTACTTTTTCTATTCACTTTGTGTCTTACCCTACTTGGAAAGTCATTTATTGGATATCATATTAAACATTATTAAATTCTACATAAAATGACAGGTAAATAAGCCTTGTAGACCTTTCCTATTCCCATATATGGCCATTGAAAGTCAAAATTTTGTTCGAAATTGTGAATTTTCAATCTTTGTTTGTTACCTGAGTCGTCAATTTTGAATGATTCTGGTACACAAACGATGAAGGAACCAACTGAAAAAAACCTGAATTCAAGAGTTGTTGCCATTATCTGACAAACAAACACTAAGAGAGTCTCATATTAGAGTCCCTGTGCATCTCCAAAGTTGGTAATTTCTAAAAAATTGTCATGCAAAAACGGTCATTTTCGGGCAAAATCAGCTACAAATTCACATTTTGTGACTAAATGACACAGAGTACAGGTATTGAACTTCACCATAAGAAATCTGGATTGATTTTGTTACAGAGGACCATGAGGACATCATGTGTTCCATTTATGTATTGACTTTTCCTGAACTTTCAAAACTTTATTGTAAGATGTCTACTTGTAATTAGTATTATAAGCTGTATGTAACACAATTTAAACGGTCCATTTTAATCTTTTTCGATGTGCCATGCCTCTGTACATGTATTCAACATAAAGTTTGTGTCACCTGTAATGTGACACATTATCAATGATGTCAAACTATAAACACTAGTATGATCAGGCATGAACGAGAACTTTTGTCACATTGTGGCAGATTGGCAATTTGGGTAATATAATTATTTTAGGGCACGTTTTGTAATTTGGACCACCCTGTACACTAAAACTATTAAAACAATTTTGTTACTTTAACTTGAATTTTCCCTATTATGGTGTTCTATCACTGAGGTGAAAGAACATAAACAATCAGTTACAAATGTAAAACTTGTTAAAAGGGGGTAACACATTATATTCATAAATTCTATATGATATTATAATATATGTTTTGACCACCCTGTATTTCTGTAGGACAAAATAATGTTGTATTACAAGTTTGCATTTTTTTGCAGACTAGAGTGTCCCTAGCTCATCTTTATTAGTTTTAGTCAAGTTATTGTAGGCAATAAGAAATTACAGTGGAATTAAATTGTTCACTTTTTATGCATAAATATTTTTGTTACACCCTGTATAACTTTTGGGACACCCTGTATATTGACCTGAAAGTTAGATATTTGTTTTCCTTACATTCTCAGCTTTCCAAATATATATACTTTTATGTATGTCCAACAAATAGTTCAGCAACTACATGCTTTTAAGTGTGAAAGCATCCACATTTTTCTATTTTAGAGCATGTAACGCATTTTAGTACCAATTCCTGGCGCATGACCATATCAGAAATACAAATTTGGGATGAGGTCTGCTGATTGTGTTATTATACATGTTTCATCACTAAACCCACCCATTGTAACCCAGGAAAGATGAAAAGGTCCTGACATCATCTTTTGGCCAGCACAAATTGAGGATGAATGTGCCTCTCCCCCCCACCCCCACAATAAAGATGACACTATTTTAAGCAAGCTTCTCTTTCCTAGTCCAATCCTAGGACCTTGATTTTTTCTGGGTTACTATCCACAATATCCACTATCACATACCACTTTACTAGAAAGCCCGAGTTCTACATAGCAGACTGATCACCCCTCTCGGGGTAGGTAGTAAAGTGACTTTCTAGATCACTGGACTTGGTAGTTATATCCCTCATGTTGGTTTGTGTCACCCGAAAAAATAAGGGTTCTATTAATCGAACTACTCTTTCCCCACTTCTTTCTATTTTTCTTACTCCTCTGTCCATTTTCCTTTGAATCGTCCTTTTTTACTCTTATTCCTGTCTGCCCGTTTCATTCTTTCTGCTATTTCTTTCTTTCTCCCTTTTCTACTTTTCACATTGCTCCCTTGTCCCCATTTTATTTGTCGCAGAAGAGGGGTACTCCTAATAGGGAGTTATCCTTTCCATATGAACTTCCAAGTGTTTTGTATCAATTTAATCAATTCTGAATTGACCTCAAGTAGTTATGACCTTAATGTCTCTTACACGAGACAAATCTTGGTTCCGTTAGTTGAGAACATGTTTGAGAGATTATATAACAGCTAAAAAAATCAGTTTCGCTTGATTGGCGCACCTTGTTGCATTAAAGGTGGCATGTACAGTACCATAGAATGATGTTGTCTCGGTTTCCAAAAGTGTATTTAGCTGTCATATAAAACATGAATGTTTCTTATTCGTGTCAATGGAACAAATATATTTCATTCGGTGAAAGATCAAATGCCCCATTCAACTCGGCCTCGCATCGTTGAATGGAGCATTTGATCCTTCACCGAATGAAATATTAAGTACCATTGCACTCATAAACATTCATTATTACAAGTATACTATTTCATGACGTCAATATTTATATTTATGCAGAAATATTGCGAAAATGACCCAAAATCAAATGAAACTTGATGACACTCGCTCACCTGCTGCAACCAACTGAGCAGTGACATCATCAGTGACAACACTACCCCCAAGAAGATCCGAGTCATCAAAGTCATCTCTATCCGAGCTTGCATCACTCACATCATCATTGTCATTCATCATCATGGTGCCACCGCTGCTTTGCTCTAGCAATTACCAATCCCTGAAATTGAAGAAATTCAGTTGTTTTTAAATGAAAAATTTTAGAAGGGGGTAAAAATATTGGTCTTAACATTGCGACAAACCATTACAGCAACTACTCATTTCCATGAAATCATGAAAAGCTGCTATTTGTAAATTGCTGAATTGTTTTCCAATTTAATTTTTTGAAAAAAGGTTATTAATTTTAACAGTTTGTCTCTGTAATAATGTACCATACATGTGGCGATTCATGAGTCATCGGATAAATACAGTGATACAGTATCATACAAAAAAGCTATAAATGAATCCCCAGGTCCTTACCGTTTTTGGCCCCAAAAAAGTATAGTGAAATTTGGGGTTAAAGCAACCACCAAAATAAAATACGTCTTTAAAGGGGCATAGACCTTTTCAAAACACGACTTTCCGAAGCTGATTTTACACTTTCCGGCAATTGCCGACAGAAAAAGTGACTCTTCAACACAATAGTCAGTAATGTAAAGTTCGCGTTCCCGTTAATTGGTGGCGTATGAATTCGAACTTGTAACTTAGCGTAAGCGCTAAAGAGTCACTTTCAGTTTGATCGCCCTGATATGACTTGAAATCTTAAGCTTAATTAATCAGCGCAGATCAGCCGATTTCAAATGGAAATTTCACTCTTTGTGTCGGTGAGCTTATAGTGCCATCAGCCAAAAGTTGTTCAGAATTAGTGTATCTAATGATGTATGGGTCTGGTCCTATTTATTTTTAACTTTTATTGCAGTGGAAATGCAAGAGAATTTTCAGAAAATTTTGTTGACAAAATCGTGCATACTAATGAGCTTGTACGTGATTGGTTGAAAAATGGTGATCAATGGTTCCGGAGATTTTGGAATGGATTTTGAAAAGGTCTATTGGACAAGTTCAGCATCATCCCCAAACTTTTCCCAAAACATATTGAGATTTTTGCATCATTTGAAGTATAAGTGGTAATAATGACAGCATGCAGAGTTTCATTGTCAAATTCAAACCCTATCAAAATATTTAGATATTCTCTTATTTTTAATTATCCTTGTTGACAACGATAAATACTGCCCTCTATAGTTGAATTTCTAGAATTGACCTTTTCAAGATGATGAAAATGTAAATTTCTTTTGATTTTTCTGCAATCTATGTGAAAGGAATATTTTACAAACAAATCTTTGGCTCTTACTCATTATAATTTTTATATAGCATCAATAAATAAGTTCAAAGAATAGCCTCATAAACCCAAAATTAACAAATAAAATTAAATTCAAATTTTTGACTTTTTTGATCGAAATTTTCCCAATATCTGGTAATTGACTGTTATTTTGTAACATAGGAAGTGTAAATCATCTACAATTTAAACAAAATTTCAAAATGTTGTCCAATGCCCCTTTAAGTGCAAAGTGCGCGCCAAGCTCAACCCAACCAAAGTTTACATACACATTTTTGAAACCTCCAGTTGGGAACATATTTTTAATTTTGTAAAAAAACACGAAATTGGGATACCGTTTGCATATCGCGTTACGCTGACTTGAACTATTGATGAAGAGCACCCTCGCGCAGTTTTCGGAGCGCCATCAAGATCTCAATGTAAAAACAAATTCATAAGTGAGAACTCAACAAGTAAAAACAAATTCTAAAGCAAAAAATTGGTGGGATATCTTTGGCCCATTGAGTCTGAGATAGTGAGGGTCAAAGATCAAAATGTTCCAATCAGGTGCGTTTTCGCAGCTACGTAACTCTGCACGCCATCGATAGAAAACAGTAAAACTATCAACAATGTGTAGAGACATTTTCCTTAAATTTATAAAAAATGAAAAAAGAAACTTGGGACATCTGCACCTACCCAAAATTGGGTAGCTTGGCGTTTAACACTTACTTCGCCGTAACAGATCACACGACCTCAACTCAAGAGTAGTGGTGGGCTCAAATTGGCCACTAGAGGGCTCAAAAAATGTGGGTCTTAAATCCTTGATACATAACTTATCTGATAGTAACAGCCAAGTTTCATGAAATGGAAGCACTTTTTTGTAAATGCTCCGTGGTGAAAAAATGGGATTTTTCGGGACACGAATTTCACCCACAACTTCACCATTCCTTCACCGTTTCAGATGGTTGACCACTCATTTTGAAGGTAATTAAAATATCTTTCCATCCAACATCATTTTGTTGAAAACAAATGGTTTTTTAAATTTTTATGAACATGCCTATCAAGAGTATAGGCTAGCACGAGTTGCGTGTCAACCTCTCATCGGCGCACCAGACGCGTAAATATGATAGTTTTCCTCATGCGACTTTAGGTGCGCATCTGACTACCAATGCCAACAGACATGACAGTATTTTGAAGTTCTAAGATTCTCCGTTAGCTGAGTTTTTTGGAGCCTCCCGTGCTCTTATGAAAAATGCTGACGGACGCGCGGGTTACGCTCAAGTTAAACGACGTTGATGCAGTACTCAAGCAAACTCTAATTTATAGGATTTCAACAATTCACTAAGGTGGGAAAAAACTAGGGGTTGCGCTAGATAGTGACTTACTACTTAGTCAGTTAGTCTTAGTCAAGATGCTTTTTTTCAAATGTTTGCAGTTGTTCTTTCTTGAAGTTGAACGTGTCATGTTGAATAGATGTTTGAAAACTTGGCAATGCCTCTTTTGAAAAATAGTTTTGGACCTACCCTGCCTTTTCCTGCATGCCCTAGATGCATTGTTATGCAGAATGACACTGAGCATGACATGAACCAGATTCAGCCCACTATCATACCAACTTGCGGGATGCAACCCGTCTTGCTCTGCAGCATTTCACGGCTACTGTTACATCCACTTGTCCGCAGTATTCTGCGGGTTGGAGATGAAGTGTCCTTCATTTCCATGGACTTTCCTGGCCATTTTTAACAGATGTTCTTCATAGAAAACATCGCTTTTCGATACTCGAGAGATCAAACTATATTTAGCAACCAACCACATGGTCATTTTGATGATTCATGGGGTTATTGAGTGAAAAGAAAGGCGAAACTCTCGCGGCTGCGTACTGAAAAAGACAAGGGCTATCTACGGCGCAGTCTCATATCAATTTCTGACATCTGGGTGTGCGCAAATGAGTAGAGATTTGTATCGTCTTCAATCTCATAAAAATCTACCGTTTTTCTTCAAAATTTGTGAACACATTGCAAGAATAGGAATTTATTTTGAATAGGATATAACGATTGGAAGCATTTAGAATGAGATGATCCCATTATTGATGTCAAATCCGACTGATTTCGTCCCCGGTTCTCGCAGAAGCCAAAACAGCCATATTGCGACTGCGCGTGAAAAATTGGTCAAGACTGGCTCGGAAAATGCTTGCAAATTTCGCATTTACGCCATTACATTTGAAAGTGAAAACATATATGAGATGCTTAGAATCATATGTACCTAGAAATTTATATGGACGATACCAAACATATTTCTAGGTAGAAATAACCGCAATTTCTTGCATTTTGTGATCAAATCAGCGGCCCTAATTTTTAAGTGCGGCTGCGCAAACTACAAAGAACATACGTTTTCACGAAAATGGGTTCATGTTTTCATGAGTTTGTACGCTTCCAGCATTTAGGAATAAACAATTGATACAAGAAAAATATAGAAAACAAATTTTTACATATGTAATGGAAACAATATCAAAAACTACTTACCAGAAATTGGTGAAATTATTAATCAAATGTCTTGTATTATGTCAAATTTAGATGCGCAGATATTTTTCAATACAACGGTCACTGAGCATTCAGCAAATAGCGATTTTCTTCGGGAGGGGCTCTCATTTGGGGTCTCGCAATTGAGTAGGGAGAATTAATTGAGTGATCATATCGTTCCTATGGAAACTGTGTGATGTCATATATTTCGCGGGAAAATTCAAATTGTTTGATCCCAGGAGTCCTCAGACAGGAGATATTTATTATTTATTTATAGAACTTGAACTATTATTATAGGCCCATTGCCGGGCTTCCTCCTGCATTCAAAACCGAATTCAAAAAAAACCAAAAACATCGTGGAGCGCTGTTGAAGATAAATTAGGCCTATACCTTTATTTTCCCACGCGCATAGCTTTAAAAAATCCAAATTTAGCCAACTTTTTAGGTTATTGAGAGATTTTTAGTTTTTTTCATCTTTTTTTCCTACTACTGGAATAAACGGCCGCGAAAAAAAAAATAGTGGCCTTCCAAGTTGGAAAGCCTAAACAAGGTGATGTCAGGTGATGAAAATTAATATAGGGGGAGAGGGGGAGAAACATTAAAGTTATAAAAAGTTTGTCATCGCAGTCTACAATTTGTTGGACTCCCGGTTTGACTTTTCATTGCCCCCATATGTAAAGTAGACCTAATTGGGCTAAAATAAAAATTGGAAAGTGGTAGGTTCACGCCGGATTGGGCCGGGGTAATAAAATAAATAAATAATAAAAGTGAACTAATTTTCATGGTGTAAAAAATTACCCTTTTCAAACTGATAGGGCCTCATGAACTGAAATTTTAGCCCCAACTTTAGCTTCCTGGGCTGAAAATGTTCACATAATTTTATTGACCAATACATGTATTGATTTTTCCTTTAAAAAAAAAAAAGGGGGGGGGGTCTAAAGAACTGAAACATGGTGCAGGGGTGTGAGAGTTCACAGCTTTTTAGCTGATTTTAGCTTTTTTATGCCCTCAAAAGAGTCATAATTTCAGCTTTTTCTTTCATTTTCAGCCTGTTTTGAGCATTTTGTCACTATTTTCAGCTTTTTTTTTATCACAATATGGCTCTCACACCCCTGTAAAAATTAGGTCTAATGAACGGCCTGAAACCTTGGGTCTTGCCCACCGGTGTATAGGGTTTCTTAATAAACTACTACACAAAATGCTTGGAAAACTACTGAAACCTCCCAAAAGGTCCACTTTTTGAAGATCCGCGCCCTTGAAAAATCTTGGCTACGGGTCTGGTTTCAAACCAGTGCATAATGAAATTCAAAGAAACACACCAAATCATAACCCAAGATGAACAGATTGATGGGTGTGTGATAAAACACGAAAATTATTTGTATTATTTTACACCACTAAAATCCAACCCAATCAGGAAATATGATTGGTTTAGAGGCCACTTCAAAATTTGGGTGCAATTGCAACTGGTTGGGTCAGAACCAACAGTTCAGGGTGGTCAACTCCCAAGGGTCAGCTGTGTTTATTGAGTTTTGTAGTCCTCCCTTAGCCTTTTCAAATTTGATCCAAAAGGTTCTGATTTTAAAATGAAAAGAAAAGTACATGTATATTTCTTTTGACATGGATGTGGTGGTTTTTAGGAAAAAATCATGTGACTATTACTATGAAGACTCCTGAAAAACAGACAATTTTCAACTTTTTGAGGTAACCCTCAATAATAAAAATAAAAACACAGGTAACAGCATAAGTTTATCTCTTTCTTCCTTTTTAATAATCATTATTATAAAAGTAAGTATATGTAAGTTATACTACTTTAGTTACTAAACATACATAATCTCAATTGGGAAATCCAAAATTTATGTTATTGTTTGCAAAAAACTGATAAGATAACTTTACAAAAAGTTTCTTACAAGAAGCAAAAATACAGGTCACATGAATCTCATCATTTTGTTAGAACTGCAATACATGTACAACACATTCAAATAAATATCACACTTTACATTTACATTTTTCAAAAATATTTTGGTGCACTTAATATAGAAAAAAAACCTTACAATACAATCTTATTGAGCTTGAAGGGCTAGTCCTGAATTAAAAAAATGACTTTTTGTTTTGATCATGGTATATTAAAGGGACTAGCCTAAATTCCACTTAGAAATAAAATAATGGTGATGTGACTATTCAGTATTTTCTAAATCCTATATTTGTACCTCAGATGGATTTGCCAGATAAAAGATCAAACAAAGCTCATCTATTATAGAGATAATATAATACATATTAAAAGAGAAACAAATTCATCCAAAATTATTTTGTTTGCTCGTCACAAGTGTAGAAACAAGATATTTATAAGATTTGACACTAGAAATACTGTTTTCACTTCTTTTTTGCCTCCGGAAGAAAAAAATTAAAGTTGGTAAAGAATTGCAATTGTCTCCAATATTCCATAAAATTACTGGAAGGGTTATATTTTTGAATATCAACTATGGATTCATATTGAATCAACAACAGTATGCTCCTGTGTAAGGAGATACAGTGAGTTGTTGAAAATAACATGAACAATTTCTGGTTACTATAGTAAATTTATATACTTTCCAAGTCTCTCTCCACTCTCCTAACATTAGTCTGTCCCAGCATTAGTTATTCATTTTTGGATCCTCTTTTTAATTTTTTTCAAGCCATGCTTGAACTGTTTGTTGAAATGCCAGTTTAGCTACATACATTTAAAAAATGGGTGAGTCCATTGGTGGCGCCAAGGGGTCCCGTCACAAGTCTTACCCCGGCCCCCAAAAATGCCCTTTCAGTTTCACTCACTGACACAAATTTCACACTCAATGTTCTTGCTTTTGATCAGTCATATGTAAAATGTCAAAAATTACCATATGCCTTGTGTGAATTTAAAGATATTTAATCAATTTTTATAGCTGAAATTAGCAGATTTAGCAAAACTTTTTTTGTGTGTTATGCGTGCATTATAAAATATTTTTTAATTTTTCCCCACAACATTTTTGCTCAAAAAAATCCTGGCACCGCCACTGGATGAGTCTGTTGCTAATAGTAGGAGGATCAACACATTGAGGATGGACTGAATTTTGACAATTTCAAGTCCAGACAAAAAGAGAAGTTTTTGAATAACATTAAAAGATATCACTGCAGTTTTTTAAATATTTCACACATACAATGGTAATGTTGGTTACAGGAACAGAATACTGATCACAGCTACAAAATATATCTTTACAGTACAAAATATTAATTATAAAAATATGGTAATAAAAAATACTGAAACCAGCAGTATTTCAGAGTTTTATCAGCTACATAAAAATTCAGCCTATGTATACTAGGGGGAAATACAGTCTAGATAATTGTGTATTCTTTGTGGAAATCTGCAAGAAAGGCCAAAATATGTTGTGTTGCCCTCAGCAACCGACCCTCATCAAAAAGAAAAAGTAAAAATACATGGTTTGGAAAGCACACAATTTTGCTCCAAATGGTGGAAAATGCATCAAAATTTAACACTTTAGGTGCTAAAAAAAATGAGGGCAAAACAACAATTTTGTGTCAAATTTATTTCCAGCCAGGAATAATTAGCCCCGACCCTATCATCTTAACCCTAACACCATTCATTCCCACAAACCCTTTGCTCCAGGACCATTGCTTTTATCCTTACTTGAACCTAATATGCTGAGGCCCCAAACCCCACCCAACCCCGAGTCTGAACCCTTACCATAACTTACTAATTTTCTCTATGCCTTGTAATAGTGACATGTGGTCTCAATCCTTTGCTGAACCAAATAAGTGACACTTAGCCTAACCAGTGGCATAGCCAGGGGTGGGCATTTGCCCACCTTGGAATTTTTTTGGAGAAATTTTGAAGACCTGGGAGAGAAATAAAGGGGCAGGAACTGCCTTTTCCCCATAAAATTATGACAATTATAGCTGAAAATCGCTAAAATTAGGTTGAAAACTTCATAAAGCACAATATTTGGCGTTTTTTCTTGAAACACTCGGCCGAGTCGGCCCCTTGGAACCCCTGTAAAGTCGCTCGATAAAAACCATTGGCGAAATCTTAGGTGGTTTGCCCACCCTTGCAGAAAGGCCTGGCTACGCCACTGACCCTAACCCTAATTTTACCTAATGATGATCATACATAAAGTACACATTTCTTGCAGATTCACTTAGGGAATAAACCATAACCCTCTCTGACTAGTATCTAGTATTCAAAATTCAGTTAGATTCACATAATCTGTTACATCAAGACAAGAGTAGTCTCGTGTTCCAGTTACTCTCATGCTGCCATCTAAATGTTATCCAGGGCCGTATGAAGTGGGGGGGGGGGGGCAGGGGGCACTTGATCCCTCCTGTCTCAAAAAAGTGGGCAATGTCGGGACAGAGATCAAAATATCGGGACTATATTTTACTACTTAATACTGTCCCGAGATTACAGTCCCGTAAATTTTTAGTCGAAATAAGTAAATTTTAGCACAAATATCAAGGTTTTATATCGATTTTACATCGGGACTAAACATGAATTTCAGGACAGTATATATGTGTTTGCCCCCCTTGGCTTACATGTCTTCGTACGGCCCTGGTTAAATCAGATATTACCCAAACAATGGCAATATAGCTTGCCTTGCCTGGCTGGTCTCTTTGGTCATCAGGCAACCACTGTTCCTCTGAAAAGAGTTGTAATGTCACCAGGGCCGTATGAAGGTATGTAAGCCAAGGGGAACACATTTACCGTCCCGAAATTAATGTTTCGTCCCGATGTAAATACCGGAAAATTTTGCTATTTTCAGCCAAAAATGATATAAAACCTTGATATTTCTGCTAAAATTGGCTTATTTTGACTAAAAATTTGCAGGACAGTAATA
>JXSR01S030064.1:6155-18901 GCA_000969725.1 Ophiothrix spiculata | reverse complement strand
TCACCATTGACACTTTTGATCTCTGGTCCAAGACGAACAATTTGACACATTAATTGTTGAAATCGGACAAAGTTGAAAATTTGACCCCAAGGGAAAGGTCGGAGGACTTGGTCACCATTGACACTTTTGATCTCTGGTCCAAGACGTACAATTTGACACCTTAATCTTTGAAATCCGACAAAGTTGAAAATTTGACCTCAACGGAAAGGTCGAACAACGGGGTCACTATTGATACTTTTGATCGCTGGTCCAAGACTTACAATTTGACACCTTGACCTTTGAAATCGGTCAAAGTTGAAAATTTTACCTTTCTTTTGACCTTTGACCCCCAGGGAAAGGTCGGACGACGGGGTCACCATTGACACTTTTGATCGCTGGTCCAAGACGAACAATTTGAGACCTTAACCTTTGAAATCGGACAAAGTTGAAAAATAAGCTACATTTTATGCATAAATTATGCAAATTAGGTACTTAATTAGCATATTTTGCGCTCAAATTGCAGCTGGCACAAGCGCAGCTTTATCCTCACCTACCCACCAAATTTTTATGAATGTAGGGTGCACGGTTTGTAAAATATGCCATTTAAAGCATTTTATGCATAAATTATGCAAATTAGGTACTTAATTAGCATATTTTGCGCTAAAATTGTTGCTGGATCCAGTTCGGCTCCAGGTCTACCCAATCACCAAATATCATTAACATAGGGCATGCGGTTTCCGAGATACGCTCCTGACGGCGGACGCCGGTCGTCGGACGCCGGACATAAAAATTGCATCGGGGTATTGCTACCGCGGAAAGTGTAATAATACCGTTAATTAGCAAATTTATCAGTAGCTCTAAAAAAAAAAGAATGGAAAAAAAAGAAGAATTGTATCATAGAGAGTGAAAAGTCAAAGAAAATGATTGGATATAACTGAAATAAAAAGAAAAAAGCAGAGGCTCATGGGCCGACGTTGATCTCTTCTCTTATAGTCACCTGTATATCACTCTTACTAGTGGATATACATTTTGCTATTTTCAAACATGATCATCAACATTTTTAAAACTAAACAACTAGGAATATTATTTTCATGAAAACTCAAAATATTTTGGATCTGTGGATTTAAAAACATTGCCCTTCATTAACTGCTATTTCAATATTCATAGAGTTGTACCACCAGAATACCTGTGTTTCCTCTTTATAAGCAACAGAAAAGCAGGATACAGTAGTTTTAGGCCAAATAGAATAAAGGCTATTTTCAAGGTTTAAAAACAGAGGAAAGACAGGCTTTAGTTGATTTTGTTATCTAAATTGTTTTCCCTAATGAAAAAGATTTTTTTCCATTTAAAGTGATGTTAAATATAGAAAACGCAAAGTTGCACATACCTTCCTCTTCTTAATAACTGCCACTGCCTGCAAAAGATAAGAAGAAAAAATGAGCATGAATTTTGCAAGTCAAGTGTTTGGTGGTAACCCCCAAATACCCTTATCTAAACAAGGTCTGAATACTGTAAACGCCAATATTTCCGCGCTCAGTAATTTTCGCGCTCAGCCAATTTTGGACTATTTCGCGCGTTTTTATTTTCGCGCATATGAACATTGTTCGAGTATAGTATTCCATTTGCAACAAATACACATTAATTTTCGCGGTACATTTATTTTCGCGCTAATTCCATTTTGCGCGAAAAGCGCGAAAATAAATGTAGCGCGAAAAATACCACTTATACAGTATATTCAAAGACCCAGTGCTTTGGCATATATGTAGGTGCCCCCAGATCCATATTGTTTCTGGGTATGAACTCACCTTTCAACATAGCCATAAAGATCATTCCCCACCTAGCGTGCCCAGGATTTATCCTTGCGGGGAGCTAAAGGGGATTTGCCGATTATGAGGGTGCTGAGTGGTAACAATAATTAACATGCCCCCCAGGTCTTACATTATTTCTGGCCATGCCCTCACCTCTCCTCATATCCATAAGGATCATCCTCATGTTTGTTGACTATTGGTAGATAACAAGGACCCACTGCTTTGCTGCAATATATGTTGTTAAGTTCTCACCTTTCATCATAGCCATAAGGATCATTCTTGTGTCTGTTGACTATAGGGAGATAACAAGGACCCACTGCTTTGGCACATTCCTGGAAGACAAACAATTCCAAATAACTTTACATATGGGGAATTTCAAAGTCTAAAAAAAGTCAAACTTCATACAACAAATTCACAATGAAAATCTTAAAATTTTAAAATCTTTTGATTCTTTATAAGCACATACAGATTGTACATGCTAAGTCTTAACCACACATTCATCAACTCACTGTATCACTTTATACAGGAGCGTACCGTTGTTGATTGGTGATAAATTCACAGCTGATATTGAAATTATTGTGTTTATGCAGTACACATAAGTTGGGGCACTGCTTGTCGTGCATCCGGAACTTTGAATACGTGCAAGGCTTAGAGCTTGGGAACAGTTTAGGATGGCAAGGCAAGAAACATTTAAAACTAATATTTTGCTTCAGATTCTGCTAAATGTTTTATATGAAGATAGATATCTGATAAATGAAAACATTTGAAATCTAATTTCATTCTCTATATTTTAGTTTCAAAGATTTTCGTTGTTGAAAGGTATTCAAACACGCTACAGAGTTGTGCATCGCAAATCAACAACTCTGCATCCAATGCGTTGTGGTGTATTTTTATCACGCTCAAGTGGCAAAAGCCACCCTCGCGCGATAAAATTGCGCGGATGCATCATTGTTTATTTGCGATGAACAATTCTGTAGCGTGTTTGAATACGAAGCTATAAATGAAGCTCTTATACAACTTTTTCTCTTAAGAGTGGATTGCAGGTCTACTTGGACTGATCAAACTTACTTGAACAAATTTAAATGCATCTTCTTGTGATGGTTGGTCTAAATCGTCAAAGAAGATTCCGCCAACTCCTCTCCGCTCTCCTGTTCAGAAATAGCCACATATCATTAAAGTTTCCAATTACTTTGCGAGCCATACCGACCGTGAATACATATACAGGTATGGTTCTCCTGTACGTGGGACTGATCCCTTACAAAGGACAACAATTTCCCTATTAAATATTCACCCAATTTTAAATACTTCATGTGAACAGCAGAGAAGATCTAGAATCTGACCAAATTTTCCCACCAAGTCCAGTAAACGTCTAAACAAAGATTCAGAGATTAGCCTCTGACAGTAGGAATTAATACTGGCCCCATTGCATGCAGGACAAGATCACTGACCACTATAATGTGGAGTTCTCCCTTGAGGGACTTATACACCTTGCCTATTCACATACGTTAATTCCCAAAGAAACTGCATGCACCGATAATCACACATGAGCCCACATTTTTCAATGCCAATGACCGAGAGTCTGCAGGGACTTAGCTAGGCCACATGTCTTCTTTACTTCTATCTTTTTATTCTACAAAACCTACCTCGGAATTTAATGAAGAAATAATCATCACACCATTTCTTGAATTTAGCATAGTAAGTTGAATCATGTGTATCACAGGCTCTCTTTAGCGTCCTATGAAAGTGTTTGACATCCTGAAAAATGAAAACAAAAAATATTTAAGAAAACAACTGCAAGTTACAGGTCAATTTACACTTAATGGGTTGATCACTCTGGACCAAACATGGATTACCATAATTTAGCAACATATAAAGACAAGTTATTTATCCAACACATGGCCGAGCGGTTAGAGCACGGGTCTCGTAATACAGAGATTGTGGGTTCGAGCCCCGGGCCGGGCGGTTTTCGTCTCCTTGTTTCCTTGAGCAAGAAACTTTACTCTACTTGCTCCGTAATCGGACAGTCACGTAAAGCCGTGGGTCCCCTGTACGAATAGACTCCTTCATGGGGTATGCATGTTATCATGCAAGTACTTGTATCATTGATTGATTGATTGAATTCAATTTGGGGAGTTTGCCACAGATCTTTATTGGTGACTTTTTGGCTCCAGTGTACATGTAGAATTGTTCTCATCAAACTGGTGTAATCTAGACTTTTGGCAAGTTTAAATGTTAGAGTTCGGGATTCACACACATGTAACAGCGCTGATTCTATTGTTGTAAAGAAATGAAGTTGGACTGTTTCTACTGTTGCAGAGAAGAAGTGTAGTTTGAAGGTCCGAGGACCTTCTCTCACCTCTTTATCTAAGTAGTAAGAAGTCAGGCCCGTGCCTCCACCAAACCACCTCTGTGTCTCCCCATCTTCTTCTGACATCCACCCTAAGGAGTCAACCCCACCCCACACCCCAGACTCAGTTTCTCTAACCTCTTTATCTAGGTAGTAAGGAGTCAGGTCCGTGCCTCCCCCAAACCACCACTGTGTCTCTCCATCTTGCTCCACTTCAAAATATCTGTAGTTGAAATGCATTGTGGGTATCATGGGATTTCTCTGAAATGCAAACATAAATGTCAATACATATTATTCGGATATTTGCAATACTATAAAGTGTTAAAATGAAGAGCCCCTATCACCCATGATTTTGAGTTTTTAGTTTAGGCCAAAAAAAAAAGGAACTATGTCTCAGCTTCCTTAGGCCCAAAACCCTAAGCGCTACATGTTCGTTTGTTTTGTTTTTTAGTCAAAAAGGCTATGCTGACGCGGAAATCTTTTTTTTATTACGTTTTTAGGTCACTATTTTTTTTCTTCGTCCGCTTCGCAGCCAATTTTTTTCCTTTTTTTATCTCTCGATGTAAGAAAATAAAAATAAAAGCAAAAAATATCCTGAAAATCTAATAAAAAAAAAAATGCGGTTTGTAAAATTCGTGCGGGAAGCTGAGACAGAGTTCTTTTTTTCTTTGGCCTTATTGGATTTGTTTTTGGTAGATATTATTACCCTCCAAACAATTTGGCTTAAATATGCTTACTTTTCTATTTATGACCATTTATTGAATTAAAATAGGGATGCTGATTTCAATTCCATGAGTATATAGGAATGCACATATAAGCTTAATATCCATTTTTCTGTGGCAAAACAAGTTTTTGACAAAATACACTTGAAAATGCTTTTAGATAGTCACATTCCTTCATTTTAGGTAATTTTACTAGAAAAACAGTTCTGATCAAAATCTTATGGCAGGTCAGGGTATAGAAAAAAATAAACCTTTCTGGGAACTTTTATTGTGCTGATGAGAATTTCTGTGAGATTTATGAAAAATACACAAATCGCTCTAAGAACTCGATTGTTTTTGACTGTAATATGACATTCAGCCCAAAATTTGGCTAGTTTTTTTGTATTTCATCATTCAATATTGCCAGAAAAACATAATCTGTCGTCAGAAATTCTTGGGATTTTTATTATCATTATTTGACTTTATATTATATTTTTTTTTAAAGCTTACTGATTTTTTTCTGGGACTTCAACTTTTTTCTGGGAACAGCGCGGCCGTGTTACCACGGATTTCGAAGCCCTGTGGCAGGTATTGCTTTAACCCTTTGAACCCGACGAGCCAGTATACTGGCTCACATGTATATGCACCGTATACCCGGGCCAACCTGAAAATTAAAAAACACAATATAACCCCTAACCTTGCTTTGATTTTAATTTTCCTTGCTTTACTATTTCATTTTACAGTAGTCTGAATTGTTTCACTAACCAGCATTCACAAAAGAATACTATTTATGTCGACTAACATATTAGACATTTATGTTGTAGTCTATGGGCGAAGCCATATTTGTTGAAAATTGTGATGGAATTTACTAAAATATGAGGAATTGTTCACCTCTGTCGAGTAAATAAGAGGAAAACGACCCATCAACCATGGGTTCAAAGCTTTATTGAAGTCATCCGAGTTAAATGAGACCATTGAAAATGGTAACTACCAGTGCCTGTTGACAGACACATCAAGTTTCCGACACGTGACCTGAAAGCAGGTAAACCGGCTCGTCGGGTCAGCGGTACAGATACATTGCAAATATGTATAATATGGAAACTTTTAAATGTATGTTTTCTCAATTTTAGGTTTTCTTACATGTCATCCTTTGAAGAATCTGAACTCTACTTCTTGATGTCATGTAAATGTAAAACAAGCATTTTAAAGCTGAAGGTGCGATCTTTATTAATCCAAAAATATGGTACAAACTTGATGTAGGGCCAAATTTACTGGATATTTGTGGTAGATGGTCACATATCTTAAAATCTTAGTTTCCAGTGTATCAGATCAGTTATGGTTACATGTCAAGGAAAACTTTGTGCTACAGGTACCAATGCAATGGTAAATATGGACTTTGTTTTACCTGCTACCATGGCAACAATTGACCTGACACTGCAAACAATCACGTTTTGTAGACACTTTTGCAAGAGGAACAATTTGAGACCAGTTTGTTATAAAATTGGATACATTGAGCCCATATTTATTGGTCGAGCTATGAGTTGTAAAAATATTGGAGAGACGCAGTCGAGCCCAATAGTTTAAAACTTATAGCGAGACCAATAAATATGGGACGAAAATCATCCAATTTTATCATTATTATGCTCAGGATCCATGTTTCTCCACACGTGGATCCTTCAAAGCATAATAATGAACAAAATCAGACACTTTTGAAATTTCTGACTCCCATAGGACCAAATCCGTGACCTCTGGTATGACCTTTCACATTTTTGGCTATAACTCCAGAACCATATTTCAGACATACGTAAAAGTATACTTTTTCTGCTTCCTTGTGATGAGGGGAAAATGTTCAAGTGTTTTGAACAAGATTTGACCAATTTTGAAATTTCAACCCTGTATTGGCAGCCATTTTGTTTTATTCAAATAAACCAACTATTTGACAAGCTTACATTTTCCTACATTTTGAATATGTTGTTTGGGAGGTCATTAACAATTAATTTCAGCCAAAAAATCTTGTGTTGCAATTTTGTCTATGTACCCCACAAATTGTCATAGATTGACTAGTCTAAAGACCCAATTGCATCTGTGTTTGGTGTTGGGTCATCATGATACATTCAATCTACTATTCAAGATGCAACATTGCAACTATAATTTTTGTTTAAATTGGCCAATAAATATCTATTTTGCCTATAAAATTGAATGGTATGGTTATAGATATCAAGTGGTTGAACTAGTCACAAAATTTTCCAGCGCAAAACAATAAAGTTGAAAATAAGCGCACTTGAAATTTTTTTGTCATTATGACGTTGTGGCCATCATGAAAGCAATAAATGAAAAAAGGTTGAGCAATTTTTACCTCTGTACCGACTTCAGTGTTTTCAGCTGCAAGCAAAAATACTATGGGATATTGTTTAAATCGGAAATACCCTGGAAGGCTTGCTGCTCAGCTCATGCTGTATGTTTCTACATTTTTTACAATGAGAGAGTGTAATTTTAATACACTTATATTCAAAATAATTTCTTGATGGACAACGGAGCTAACATGCTGTAGAGGAGCTGTTGCTCAACTCATTTATATGTTAATATTATTGGGTAATAATTGCTCCCGTATCAATGACATTATAGTATAGATCTGCATAATAAAGTAAAAATGCAGTATGTGTATTGCAGATACATTGCAAGCTACTTCCTTTTCCCTTGAAGAAATCCTGCAGAAATAAGCAGATGACTAATGCTCTTCCATAACTCGAGGTAGTATCAACTGTATCAAACATATGTACATACAACTTTATTTCATAGGGATGAATTGAAATAAAATGTTATGTTTAATGGAAGTATCTGCTATATGCTTTATCAATTCACATACTGCGTTTTTACTTTGTAGGGAGATGGAGGAGCAAGAATACTTACTGGATGGACAACACAGCTAACTCCTGCAGCAAAGAATGGTAGTGTCTTACCATGGTCTAGCTTTTTGCCCCTAAAAATACAAACATATTGGTCACAAAATGAGAACAAAACAAGAATATAAAAATACACATACGAAAATTATGACATATCACCTCATTTTCCACACCATTTTCTCCTCAGCAAGAATTTTGGTCTATAGGTTTAGAAGCACTTTTGTCATGTACTTATTTTTTTTCTCCATGATGAATGTGATTCCAGCCACCTCCACCAATAACAGCTAGGCCAAACCCTTCATTCTGCTCTCTTCTTATACCATACCAACTAGATGCTGGCAAGTTAAATCATTTAAACTTAAAGGTTGATGAAAGTCTCAAAGTAAAGTAGCTGTGTCTTGGTTATATGCCGGGGGTGGGGGGGGGACTTACACTGACGGAAGGTACGGGTATGTGCTGCCCTCGAGACCCCCTTTTCAAGCCTCCTCTTCCACTCCCCAAGATACTCTTTTCAAGATTACTTCAGTTCCAAAGATCCCATTTTCAAAGAGTGTTTTATTATGTTTCAAGCTAATTTTGGACGATTTTCAGGTCAAATAGTTGTATTTTTATGGGAAAAAAGCAGTTCCTGAGACCTCAATTCGGGGGGAAAATCAGTTCAATAGACCCTATTTTTTACCAAAAATCTGTTCCACAAGACCCTATGTTGGATCGCGGATCTCACATACCTACTGCCAATTTTTTGAGTACCCCTCCCCCCCTGCCATATCCAAAGGTACCTCAAAGGCCTCAAAATCCAAATTGATTTTTTGGTCTTATCAGAAAGCTGAGATTTCAAAATTTAAAATGACACCTTGCTTTTGATTATTGGATGTTCAGTTGCAAAGCTACATCCAAATTTGTAAAAGGCATAGGGCTGATTCAGAAAACTACACATACAGTTCTGAGAAATTTGAGTTTGAAGTTTTTGTACTGAGTAAAACTTGAATGGAGAGCTGACTTTTATCTTGGTTTTTAACACATTTTTCTTACATGTTGGATGTTGGAACCTGATTGATATGATAGAATACACTTCAAATTCAATGTTTCTGATGAAATTGGAAATTTGACCTTGGATGTGATTTTTGACTATGCTCATCTTCAATGTCCTGTATATATAGTAATTTACTATGCCGACCTTAAGCAGGTCACATATTTCATGGGCATAAGAGGGTAGTTTTCCTTTCATGAAAGTAACATTTACTTCTACTCCTTCAAAAATGTTGCCACCCTAAATGATATGCATATGATACCATCCCACCTCCACCCCCACTAAAACTCAGTGATTCAACAAAGATCTTGGATCCCAATGGAAATAGCTTCATTTAGAGGCTTTCTTGAATTATCCTTGGCAATTAGCCAAAAGAATTCTTTCTCTTTCTGCTGGCTACTCTTCTTCCATTTCTAGCTACAGACTGGGTCACCCACCTTGCTCTCATCTGCTCGACAGCCTTCGGGGGTAATTTTCCTTTCACAACTGAGATGTTCACTCCAGCCCTTTCAAACACCGTACCTTCCTCCATAATGCATGTGATACCACCACCGCCCTGCAAATGGATAAACAGTTAATTGGTTTCAGAATCTAATGGGGAGCGTGGCCGAGCGGTTAGCTGCTGGAGCACAATTAGGCCACAACTTTGTGCGGCCGGCCGCAACCTGGCCACAGCTATGATTTTCCAATATGGCCACTGTAGGCTTGATTATGCACCTCTAGATAATTTTAAATCATAAAATGAATATTTTACAATAATTTTGATGTGCATAATCACGTCTATGGTGGCCATCTTGGAAATTTAAAGCTATGGCCATGTTGCGGCCGGTCGCACAAAGCTGTGTCCTATTTGTGCTCCAACACATATAGAGCATTGGACTCGTAATCACATGAATACATCTGTTCCCGGATCGAATCCTGGGCCTGGCACGTCTCTTTGTTTGCTTAAGCAAGAAACTTTACTATACTTGCTTCGTGCTTTGGAGGGCACGTAAAGCCATCAGTCCATTCTGAAGTGTTCCTGACGCACTGTCGGATGTAAAAGAACATCACAAGCTATTTGTGAAGACTAAGGAAAAAGTTTCCCGGTTATGTATAGTAAACCTTCAAAAGTATATTATTTCATTCTAGGACCATAGAGCTCATCTAGATGTAGAACAGGCTTTGATGAGATTAAAGGAGCTTAGTCAGATTTTTCTGAATTTGGTTTTCAATGTCATATTAAAAATGACCACCTAAGAGGTCTGAGTTTCAAATGTCAGGTGAATAATCAGTCAAACTGTTCTGATTTTATTGGCAATTTTGTATTTCAGAGCTGCCTCTACGTTACTACATAAATTAATTAGGATACCATAATAGACATTTTCATATTTCTCCAAAATGGTACATAGCTGAGCCATGAAATTTCACATGGTTTATGAGAAAAGTGTGACCAACATTTTGGTACCAAAATCTCACAAAGTATGAAAAAAAGTTGAAGCAATCGGTCCATGCTCCTTTGAAGCAGAAGAATCTTGAACTGTTTTGTTGTTGTAGAAGTTTGACTTTCCAAGTTGCATTGCAGTTGTTTGTGATATGCTCTTGCAACAAAAATGCGAGATATCAGTTTATTTGGTTAATAAAATTGTCCCAAGGTTTGCTATTATTGTGTTTATGGGTGTGAGTGGGGTGGGGTATATGTGTGTGGGGAATTCCATATGGTTTATGGGGAGTGATGCCAAAATGATTTACTTTTTACACAAATCCTTAAACACAGCCTTTTGCCTAACCCTTGTCAACATCCTTTTGGAGAAATCTCACCTCTTTTCTTTCCCATCTGTCTACAGTGAATTTCATTCTACCTTCTATTTCCTCCATAGCTCGACATAGATCAGCCTGCAATGAAATATAATATGTATTATTATTTATATCATCTTATAACAGATTTGAATGTTTCCTGATATACAATTAAAGGTCACTTCAAAACTTTAACCAGTGGTTGTCTGCCAGTTCTGGGCAGTTCAGAGGGGTCAACATTGAATAAGTAATGCCTACATCCAGTTAGGTTAATAAGTACCAAAAAGGCCTAGTTATAAGTAAATAAATATCTCAATTGGCGATGAAAATGATTTACTCATTTAAATTGGATCCATTATGAAATATATATCCATCCGAATCAATTTATCAGATTTCCAAGCTAAACTGAAATCAGACTTCATTCAAAATTGCAGAAGTTGGAAGACCAAAATGAAATTAAGCTCAAAAGCAGGGATGCAAGTCATCGAAGCCAAAATTGCAAAATTTCCTGAAAACAAGATATTTTTAGTAAAATTTCCTGAATTTAGGAAATTTCCTGAAAACTTTCATCCCTGCAAAAGAAAGCATGCTGTTAGCCAGATTCATAATGACATCTAGAAAAATAAACAATATAAATCCAGGTGATTTATAGTGCACTACGCCTCCCCTGACTTGTAATTCCACGCAGCCTCAGCACACTTTACACAGCATATACAATTAGTTATAGGCCTATATAACAACTAAATAAATCATTGTCATGATCACTTGATTGGTGCATCTTGGGTCACGTGCCATTGGTCATTTGATAGTAAACGTCACCAACTGTGCAATAGTGCCGCGCAAAAAAATTGATACACTGCACGGTTACCTTTTTTGTAAGACGCAACATCAGTAGCAGTTGAAATTTTAAATTGAGTACGCTTGCAAAGTCCACAAGCACAGCATAAGACACGTTGTTGCATGTACATGTACAGCACCATATAGATGTTGTTTCGGTTTGTTTTGTTAACAAAGATTTTAATATTTACGTGTCACATAAAACAAATAATGAATGTTTCTTATTTATGTCAATAGAACAAGTAATTCTTTCGGTGAAAGATCAAATGCCCCATTCAACTCAGCTTCGCCTCGTTTGAATGGAGCATTTGATCTTTCACCTCATGAAATATTTGTACCATTGCAGTCATAAACATTCATTATTTGTATACTAATCATTGGGTTAAATCACTACCAGGACTCCCTGGGGCCAAAGGGCTTACTGAGCCCTACATTAATTGGCGCAACCCTAGCTTGAGCAAATCACACCCTCATAGAATATACAGTTTTCGCACACTCAGCTCCAGCTGGACTCGAACGAGAAACGATAAATACAGCCCATGTTAAACAGTCCGAGAACTAATGAACTGAGCTAGCAAGAACTATATGAAGCACTATATGAGAAAATATGTAGAACCTGAAGTTTCTCCTTACTCAGCTTACATAATACTTTTGGTAGCATCTTCTGTTTTAACAGATCAACACTTTGAAATTATTCAATTTTGAACGTTACCTGGATTTCCATGATAAAGAGTTCCATTCTTGACTTCATGGAGAAATCTGCAGCAAGATTTGCCATTGGCGTGATGGGTTCACACATATACCGGCCTTATTCAGGCTACTCACCTGGATTTCCATGATAAAGAGTTGAATACGCTAGTACAAGAAAACCCCAACTCCAATAGCTCCCTCCTGTTCAGTTACTGTAAAATATAAATGCATACAAAACTCTGAAAATGCTTTCACATCACTAAAATAGCATTTCCATGTCATATCCCAATCATAGTGTCACATTTGACCTTGCAGTTTACTTTTTTAGACATTGTTAGATAATTTTTCTAGTTGCAGAGGGGAGCTCATGGAGTTGGGGTTAATTTTCTTGTAATGGCTGTTTAAATATAGCAACTACATGTATGTACTATATCAATTATCAAACAATGTCTAAAAAAAGTCAACTACAAGGTCAAATATGACACTATGATTAGGATATTGACATGGAAATGCTATTTTAGTGATGTGAAAGCATTTTCAGAGATTTGTATACATTTATATTTTAAAAGTATAATTAACAGAAGGGAGCTATTGGAGTTGGAGTTTTCTTACACTGGTGTATTCAGTTCCATTGTTGACTTAATGGAGGAATCTGCAGCAAGATTTGCCATTGGC